>JAQZBX010011139.1:0-43229 GCA_029593785.1 Cabassous unicinctus | reverse complement strand
ATCAGCCCACGACACCGCGCGAGCCGGCCTGCCCTCACAAGGAGGCGCCGGGAAGCGAACCCGGGGCCTCTCATATGGTAAACGGGTGCGCTATCCATTGCGCCACAGCCGCTTCCTCCCACCGCACCGCTCAGGCCGGCGTGCCCTCACAAGGAGGCCTCGGGGCGCGAACCCGGGCCTCCCATATGGTAAACGGGGGCTCCATCCACTGAGCCACACCCGCTTCCCGAGGAAAAGATCTTAAAAGGCAAATTATTCTATAACAATTCACATTGCAAGGAGTAATATTATTAAATCTAGGCCTTTGAACAACAACTACAGATGCTACACAGAGTGTATTGGTTCCTTATGGAAAAGGAAAGAGTAGAGGCCACTGAACAGGTAAGTTTTGATAGGATGTCAAACTGAAGGAAAAGTCTGTAATTTAATACAACATTTGGGAAGGTAACATCCAGAAAAAGCTGCAATGTGAGATCCTGGAAAAGCAAGAATGATAGCAGAAAGTCCTGAATGCCTTTCCTTCAAACAGAAAAAGGAGCTTGAAAATATATTTCCCCAAACGAACAAAAACAAAGAAAAAAAAAGGCACCTATTGCAAAATTATTTTCTTAGATGAACTTTCTTTTCCTCCTAGGACTTTAGCAACATTGTACTAGAGGAACAGTCTGGAAGGGGCACAAGGTAGCTCAGGTGGGCTAAGACTTTGCCAACTTTCTGAAATATATTTATTTATATGCTGAATATACTAAAATATAAAACATAATTTATTTTATTTCATCACTCTTCATGCAACTAAACACAAAAACCCCCAATGGAACTTTGAGTATCTTCTCTGATTTATCTCTATAGAACTAACTCGGTTTCAATTTTATCTCATCCACTATATAAAGGAATACCCCTCCTCCACCTTTTCCAAACAAAAGAGACAGACAGAGTTTAAGTATGCTGAAATCTTCCCAGGCAATTGAGAACTTTATTGGCTCAGGAATTTATTAGTTGTTTCTCAGTAAAATTCAGTTCTGTTTTACTCTGCTTAAAGGATAAAAACCACTAACAAAAGCTTGCCTAATCTCATCAGCAGTTAAAACTACTAAGATTTAAGGGGAAGTGGAGGAAGAAGAGAGATTTTTTTTATGAACACCCAGAAAGACATAAAACTTGAGGCCCTTTAAGGATGGAGCACAAGCTTCCTGATAGAATTTTCAGTGTTCCTCATTCATTGGTCTCGAGTCCACTGGGTGTTTTTTAGTTCTTTTTTCCCTAGCACAAATTTGTGTAAAATTCTTGTATCAGGATTTTTCATTTGCCTGGGAATGGTCAATGCCCTCTGCACTCTCAAAGAAAAGTAAAATTTCTGAGGTCATGTTTGCAGCCAAAGACTAGAAAACTAGGAGCTTTTCAATGCAATTCATTTGCCCACATAATCAGTTAACCTCACTGTCTACCCGTCTGCCCCGACCCCACCCCCAGAAATTCTAGCTGAAAATTTAGCGCTAACATGAGAAACATGATGCTCTAAACTAAACTGTAACTTCTCATGTTTTCAATATAAAGATCTGGAAAGAATGAAAAAGAAAAGGCTCAGAAATACTTTCAAACTAATATAAATGAATCTGAAAGGTTCTTCTACCTCAGTAGAAATAAGTCTTTTCTATTTAAGATAAATGACAATATTAAATGTATATTAAATTGTATTTGCTATGGAAACTTCCATATTTTTAGAATTCCACAAAGAAAATATCTAAGGCCACAGCACAACCATGATGAATATCAAAGATTTAATTAAATCATTTCATGGCAATAAATTGCCCAGTAAAATTCCATATGCATCGCTCCTTCCAAGTTAAACCCATCATTTTTTATGGTTGAAAAATTAAGATGAAAAACTTAGAAGAAAGAAAAGTACAGCAAAGTAAGGAATATGTGAGTATGGATAAAGTGCCCACATCCCATGCCAGTTTCTGCTTCTGGAGACTATTTCACAAAAAATCTCTTGGGAGTGAAGTAAACTAACAGCCTTTGGGAAATGAAGAGACTTGGTGCAAAGTCTGAGAAAAGATGGTCACCCTCACTACTCTATCCAAATAGTCCTGGGAGTTGCCTTGTAAATCCCTGTACAGTGAAGCAATTCCTCTCATTCCAAATGCAACCCAGCACAATGCAGAGTGGAAAATAAGCTTCCAATCTTAATAGAGACTTTTATGACTATCATAGTTTCAGAAAATAAACTCTTAAGCAGACAGGAGTGGTAGACAGGCATGAAGTAGCACTGGAGCATGGAATGGATCATGCCTGGCTTGCTGACTCACTGGGAACAACCCCAGCAAATTAAATGGATGTGGGAGTGTGAAACAGGAGAGTGGAGCGTGATGCTCTGAATCGCAGGGCCATTTCAAAGTTTTCAATGGAAAGAAATTTGTATTTTTACTTTATTTTGCTTTTCCCAGGAGTAAAACTACAAAAGGAGGCAATTCAATAAAGTCTTTCAATCTAAGCTGTGAAAATCTTAAATGGGCTTAAATGAGCATGAATAGGTTAATGTATTGTCAAAATGACCAGAAGGATAGTAGATAAAAACTACATTTTAAGTTTTACTCTAATTTTAATCTCTTTGAGATCAAAAGTTGCTTATTTTTCTATAACATCTAATATATTGATTTTCCTACTAATTACTCAATAGGCATTCGTTATTGCTATTGTAATTAAATAGTAATATAATAGTAATATCAACTACCATTTTTTGAGTGCCTACTATTTATTGGGAGTCATGCTATCATGTAGGTGATTTATAAATAGACTTCACAATAGTTATTTAATGTAAATATCATTATTCTAATTAGATTGATGGAGAAATTAAGACAGAGAAATCAATAAAATTGCCCCCAAGTATGCATATATAATTTGCAAAACTGAATTTGAATTCAGTTCACTCAAATATCAATGAGTGAAAGATGGGAAATATTTTTCTAGATTTTCACAAATAATATTCAATCAGCATATATGCATGGAATAACTTTCATTTAATACATAAAATAAATTCATAACATGGGCCTTATCCCCTGGGAGGCTTACCGTTGGTTAACAGCAACACAAATGAAGCACTTAGAGAATAGGTATTAAAAGGAGAGGATAAATTCATTGTAGACTAGTATAAACAAATGGGCTTTCTTAGAGAATATAGGATTTGACGGAAAATTCCAACAGGTAGAGGGAAGATGAAAGGAGGAGCATTCTTAGGTTTAAAAAATACACATAAAAAGTTAATTTCAATATAAGTGTGGCAAAATAGGCAATAGAAAATCAGGATAAATTGCTTATTTGGGACTTGGCATGATAAACATTAGATTCAGAAAGACAAATGTAGCAGAAACATGTAAAATGGATTAATGGGAGGAAAATTTGGAGTAAGGGAGACCTGCAGGGAAGCCATGTCAGGTATGGTGATTCAGATCAGCCTGGCATGGGAATGCATTTGGTATAGTTAACAATTATTGCCTATATTAGGTGCTAAGAGCATATGGGAAGGCAAAGAAGCAGGTGGTTGCAATACGATAATGGCACATGCCATGGGAGAGGTGTAGTGAGTGTTGAGTGAGCTAATGAAGGAAAGGGAACCCTAATTGGTAAATGGAGTCTAGAAAGTAGAGGTAATAAAAGGAAAAGTGTGTGTGTGTGTGTGTGTGTGTGTGTGTGTGTGTGTGTGGTGGGGAGTGAGAAGCACAAGCAATTATTAGATTATTAGATCATTAGAACAGCAAGTGTGAGACAGTGAATGACCATTGTTGTGACAAAAATTCTAGAAATGGACTAGATCAGTGAGGACCTCGTAGTCCATGCTAAGCAGCTTATTCTTATTCTGTCTGAAAGTTATGGGTGCCAATGGAAGGTTTTAAGGAAAGTAATGATGTTAGACTTCAGTTTAATACTACACTGGCAGCAGAGAGGGAACAACTTATATGGGGGTGGGGAATGGCCACATAGGAGGCAAGGAGATGAACTTAGAAGCCATTGCAGTAGTCCAGAGAGAAATGATGAGGACCTGAACTGAGGCGTTTGTAGTAGAGATGGAGAAAAGGTATACTGGAGAAACTTTTAGCAGGTAAAATTGGAGAATTTTGTTACTAATTGGAATTTTACTTGAATGACCAGGTGGGTTGATATTGCCATTAACTGAAATAAGGAAAATAGAAGAAAGATGATTCATTGTAGAAGGGAAGATGGTGAGTTCAGTTTTGGATACACTGAACTTGAAGAGGTTGTGAACTATCCCTGGCAGTTGGATATACACCTCTGAAGTTCACATGGAAGGTCAGAGTTGGATAGAGAGATTTGAGAATTATCAGCATATGGGTGTTAAACAAAAGTCTGAGAGTGAATAAGATTCCTAGATAACCTAGGAAGAGAACATACAGAGAGAACCAATGGATTAAATCCTATGAGAAAAGAAAGACAAAGTGCTAAGGCAGATAGGAGGAGAAGGATCCATGAATGAAGCTGAGAGGAAAAGGTCAGGGAGGTAGAGAGGTAACCTTCAGAGAGCAGCATTTCAGGAAATCTTTAGTGGTTAACGGTATCAAATAAAGCAGAAAAACCTGATAAGATGAGGTGAAAGGGGCCCATTGGAACATTATGTGTTTTGGTCCTCATCTTACTAGGCCAGTTTGAGTGGGATGGCGTTGTCAAAGATCAAAGTGCGGCAGGCAAACCGGGCCTATGGAAGGCAGAGAAAGAAAATTATACTGCTCCTTTAAAGCAGTTTAGGCTAAGGAGGAAAGAGAGAATGGGAGTTAGAAACAGGCACTGAGAGAGAGCTGAGTTTGTTGACAGGCTAAAGGGAACAAGCCAATAGAAAAGAAGTAGAAAGGTCATAACTGATGAAGCGAGGTCCCTGAAGAAAAGGAGAACAAGCAAAATGTAGAAGGTGAACAAATCCCTAAAGTGCTTCAAAAACAAAATCAAAGATTTGGTGAAAGTCAAAATATACCGCTAGGTGAGGTGTCTGTGATGACTGAAATAAGATTGCAATATCACTTTTTGTCAGATGATACTCAGGCTTCTTGAAGTCAGAAGGCTACGCAGGTTGCACAACTGCTAAATACAGAGTGGGACCAGAACCCAGGTGTTCTCTCATATGACGTCTGGACCAGGACTTGCTTTGCTTGTTAAAAAAGCAGATACCCATAAGTCTATGCTTATGTTACCACCAGTGCTTCCACTGATAATACAGTTTGCTGTCATTTTAAAATTGAGCTTATAATGCACCCTGTGTGGCATTTCATATATAGCTAAAATTTTCAGTATTGCAATTCTCAGAACAAAAAAACATCAGGTCAAAAAGAGGCTGATCCATTTTCAAACATTTTGTGAAGGAACATTCAAGGCTAAGTAATGATGTATGAATTATTCTTCAACAGGGAGCAAACTGTTTGATTCAAAAGATTTTATTCTGTGGCCATAGAGTACCATGACTCCAATCTTCTAAGTCCCAGCTTCTCCAAAAATAAGCACTTCTTTTTATATATATATACATTTGTTTCATATCCCTGCATAATGTGCATTTCTAGAATTATGAACAATAAATTTCAGGCCTGAGGAGATGGTGGTAATAGTGTGAAGAGCAAGAAGTAAAAGGAAAGGGATGATACAAAATGAACATGTATTCACCTGGAAATATCTTTTAAAATGTGTGTCCTCTGCTTAGTAGAATGATTCACCTAAACTGCCCACGAGGAGGATTTGGACCTTGAGTTATTTTACCAGAAATTATGGTGCATTTGAAATGTTGAACTATAAACTTTAATTAGGCTTCCTTGTGAAAGGAATAACTAGAATAGAAAATTATCACCAAAGTCACAGTGTATAGCCAACTGGTCCACATCAAGAACAAAGAGTATTAGGCAGAGATTTAATAGAGTGCTTCACCAATGTACCCATAAATCAGAGCGACCTGGAGAGCTTTGAAAAGCTACAGATTCACAGACTCCATCCTGAGCCTACTAAATTAGGATATTTGGGACAGAGAGCTGCTTAGAATCTATGCTGCTAAGAAGCTCTCCAAGCGATTCTTTATTCAGCCAGCTCAACAATGATCTCTGGATTGCTGTTCAAATAATATAACAAGCCATGATTTGAAGTATACATTGTGTGTGTGTTAATACAAAGAATTAACTATATCAATCTACCTATATACATAAATATATATACATATAGAGAGAGATATAGTCTTCAAAATAAAGCTTCAATTTAGTTTGGATAAAAAATATATATACTTCTAAATTTATTTGTAGAAAATAAGGAAGAAGAAAATGCAGTCTAATATTTATGTGCCACCCAGTATTTTTAGCTTTGTACTCTACTCATAAATGAACAATGATCAGGTTGGATCTGCTCATTCAACTACATTCTGTCCATTGAAACCAAAATATCTATACACTAAAAGTGGCTGAGACTTATGCCCACTGTGGCCAGGACTGTAGTTGACTCCTAATGACCATTCTCTCTTTCATCCTTCATAACAGATTGCCAATATTTAGCAGGATACAGGATTTAGTAGTGCTACCCAGATATAGATTAATTTTTCAGCCTCTCTTGCAGCTTTATACAATCATATGACTAAATTCTGGCCAACTACACGTTGAAATGCTATGAAGACTTAAAAGTCTCCTTAAAAAGGTGGTAATGGGGTAGGCTTTGTCTCCCTTCCTGCATCCAGATGCCTGAAAAGTATATGTGATGGTTGGAACTCCAGGAGCTCTCTAGCACCATAATACCAAGAACCACACCCTAGCAATATAGGACTACAGAGCTGGAAAGAGCTTGAGTCCCTGATGACTTTACGGAGCCAAAATACCAGCTTTTCTCTGTCTATCTAAACTCTTCTTTTACTTGAGGAAAAAAAAACCTTTTTGTTAAATGGCCAGTAACCCACGTCTTCATATTTGTATTTTAGCAATGAGATAAATGGCATATTTAACATATAAAAATGCAAGCAACCATGATATAGAAAGGACTGTGAGCCATTCACCTCTCAGTAATCAGGAATTGGCTTGTATCCAGTAAATCAGTATAAGATTATGACAGGAAGCTTGCAAATTCATGGGCCAAATTTTACCCTCAGATATATTTTATTTGGCTTATGCTATGCTTTCTGAAAGTGTTCATTTTGAAAACCTTGACGTGGGCGTGCATCTCCACAGGCCCTATCATTCCTTGTTATGTACAAACATTCACTTGCTTCACTTGTTTATGTTACCTGCATGGCCTCTGAAAGCACTGAAGTCTCTGAAATAGAGTCTGAAAATAAAATTGTACATTTAGGCATCTTCTCTTCTCACCATTGCTCTTGTGATACTGAATACAATAAATCATCTCAATGATAGCTTTCTAAGATTAAGCATGTCTACTTCTAATAACAAGAATGTGTATAGCTCACCAGGTGTTTGACATTTATTAAGGAATATAAAAGTAACTATACATGGATTAGTATTTTCTCTTACAAAAAAAAAAAAAGTGAGGCATTTTTCAAAGCATCTGCCCCAACCACACACATACACACAAATCTTGAAAAGATTTTTCCCTTGATTTTTGATTTTTGTTACTTGTTTCAACTAAAATTAGTTTATCCCCCCAATTTTCTCCTTTTGTTTATTTATAAATTTTAAAAATCAAATAAGTTTTAAAATTTAGTGGTAATGTTTTGTGCCCAAAAGGCTTAAAAACTTCATTTAATAGCTTTTATTACATAATTCATAAGTATTTCTATCAGGCAGGCACTATGTTTAACTTTTACATTACTGGTAAATAACTACAGTCCAAAAGAGGAAAAATAATAGTTCAAGTCATATAAGGAATAAAAAAAAAAGCATACAAATATGTATATTTTCTTTGCATGTGTTCCTTAGACAATTCTTTTGATTAAAGCATTTACCTAAGCTTACTCTTCCCCAAACTCCAAATCATATGGAATTTCTAAATTCTGACATCTTTCTTAGGCTTGTGGCAAGCCTAAACAGGGGAAATAAAATATTGCCAAATATCCATACAATATAAACTTAAAACCAAATATGCATGGTAAGTACAATACAAATTAAGTAGCTCTGAATACTATGGATTCTGCAATTCTTTTATTATCTTTAATTAAGGGTATAGCTACTTTGTTTTGCTATATCACATATATTCTTTTAAATGGAATAATAAAATAGAGAAATTTATTTTTTACAATACATATGCAAGCAATTACACTTTTTCTCTAAAATCTGAGGCTTACAATTTCGGTTTCTGTGCTGTTTGTACGGAGGGTGGAGGGGTGGGCTTTAGCTTGGAGTTGGGGGCTTAATTACACCACCTATCACATTGCTAACATTCATGTAGATGAAAATTAAGGAAACTCGAATTCTGCTCATTTATCAGAAACACAAAGTAACTACAACTACTTGGGAATGTTTTTTAACATATGGCCAATTTCATATGCCTTATGAAACATTCATTTCATTTTTTCACACATTCAATTAATTCTATACCTTATAACATTAAGTAATTAACTTTAAAATAAATTAACAAGGAAAGCTCTATCAATTAAGTTTCAAATAAAAGTTGCTGGCTGTTTTGTGGAGAAGGGAGTCAACTGTTTCCTTTATAATCAGATTATTTCTATTGTAATTTTTCTACATTTTTCCTCCCCTTTCCTGACTCCCACTTCCTATTTAATTGCCTGCTCCACCTTTCCAAGCAAGGCCTGTTTTTCACACCATTTCAAAGAAATTCCCAAGAGTTTTTACCTTTCATAAATTGTCTCACTTTTTAAAATATAAAATGTAACATAAAAATTTCCAAGATTATAGAAAGTGCCCCCTCTATGGGACTCCTGACAGACTGTAAGTAATTCATTCCTACATTCTTATTTTCAGCCTTTAAGTGTTTATAGAACTGGTAGTCTCTAGATTAATATTATGAACATCTTTAGATCAAATATATTTATATATATATACACACACAGAAATTAGTAACAGAAAAGTTTAATAACTGTATTAAGTTTTAAAAGCTTGAGTTTGATGTTAAAAAGCTATGAAAATCTGTAATGACCAATTATGAAAAAGTACAAGTCTGTATTTGAAATGTCAGGCCTTGAGAATAAGGATTTAAGCTGGTGGAGCCAATTACATATTTTCTTATATTCTATATCAGCCATACTTTATTTCTTAACCACATCATATAGCCCAAGCCTAATGTATGCAAATTGCATAGGAAAATTTTTGGTAGCCAGGCAAGATTTGTCTTTAAAAAATTATTTTTATTTAAAAACAAAGCAAACAAACAAACAAAAATTCTTATGTCTAAAGGATAATGTCCATACTCCACACCAAATAAATTATTCGTAGGTCATGCTGATTTCCTGCCTTTGGCCATCCAGCCGAGAACCACCACTGTCCTGATAATCAAGTCAGTAGGGTGGGAAAATACCACTGTTTAAGAAATCTGGATTCTATCAGCCTCCGTCCTGGAGAAATAAATGAGACAGCTCTCCGTAAGCCAAAGTGAATTTGAGATCATAAATGAAAATGTGAAATAAGTAAAACTCTGTAAAGAGTAAAGAATGAGGAACCAAGGACAAAAGAAAACTCTGAGCTATCAGAGTTGCTGCAGAGAATTTTCTAAACAAAGAATTTTATGCAGCAACTGAAGTTCAGTACAAAGAGACTCCACCCAACTCAGCTTCTGCAGCGACTTCTTGCTCTGAAAACTCCAACCCACGGAACACAACTCCTCCAACTAAAAGTGACTTTAATGTTCGGTTTTAAACTCTCTCTTTGCTTTAAACTTCCCACTCTCCACACCCAAGCAAAAGGACTTATCCTAGCCTTTCTCAGAAATATCCAGTAAGTGTACTGTTTCCAAAGGCAGATGTAGCGCTCCGGATTTACAAACATCCCGGCTGTCTTCAGAGCCGTTTCCCAGGTGCAAATCTGTCAGCCCCCCGTCTCAACTTCAAACCAGAACCTCTCTTTACTCTTCCTGAGGCTTAACATTCCCTCTACTTCCCAAACCGTGTAGTAAACACCACCAGCAAAGCAAAAGGCAAACTCACCATCCTCGCCTTCTTCCTGGGCTTTTATTGAGACAAATTGCCCTAATAAAACAGTAAGAATGAGGAGAGGTCTTGCTTCCACCCAGTTTGCCATCATGTCTAAATATTAGACATGTGGGTCCTCCTGGGAGTGAAAAGTAGATTCTAAGGTTATTGTAGCACCATGAAGTCAGCTGCGGGCTCTTTTCCTTTCAGCACCAGCCCCAGGGCAGGCTCTGCAAGCCCCCTTTTTCAGCACCAGCTCCAACACAGTCTGCGAAAACTTTTTTCAAGCGATGCAGCTTTAAATAGGAAGAATGCTGCCTCCACTTCTTTTCCTGCCCCTTTTCAGCTTGTTCAGGCTCATAACCATCCAGTGTCTGCCAAGCAACGGCTGATTGATGGTAAACAACCAAATCAGAGCACGCGCCTGTGTGCCTTTAACTTTCTCTATCACATTTATGTGTTAAACATAAATTGGGCTTTATAACAGAATCAAACTTTTATTTCTTTCTTTCCTTTTTATAAAGAAAGGCTGTTAGGATGAAAGCGCCCTGTTCTCCCCTCCCCACCCCTTTCTCCAGACACACACCCGGTAACTTTTCCCCTATAATCTGAAAGAGCCATTAGTGAGGAAATATAGCCTTTTAGCCTAGTTTTTGACATTTAGATAATTTGGGACTCTCTTGTCCCCGTAAGCCTTTAAAGGATGAAGTTTTAACCCTTTCTTTTGGCCAAACAGGAAGCACTGTGTCCACTTCCCAGATTCCTGGTTTTTTGTTTTTTTTTCCATACCATGGAAGGGGATTATGACAACCGTGCCCAGGTATAGTCCAGGTGAGGCAACTGTTTTAGACAAATGAATTTATGATGCAGCATACTTTGAATTAAGAAAATGGTTCCTCTCCTTATCTTTCTACATCTCTTGCTAAGGGGTCACAGCATCAGATCCTTCTTGTCCCAGAGAGTTTTATTTATATAAAAAGATAGCCTGGTAAACTAGTAGAGAGGAATGGGACGCACACTGCATTTGAATCTGAAAGCCTCAGTTCAAACACCAGCTCTGCCACTCACCAATGTTGTAAATGTATACAAAGTCCTTCATCTCTGTGTGCTCCAATTTTCTTATTTAAGGAACGGGCTTTGTCCTGACCAGTGTACAGATTTTAGTGACACTAAAATGAGTAACATATTCTTCACTGGGTTCTCAATTGCAAAGAAACTACATAAAAGTAGATGATGGTGTTATATCTCTAAGCCAGCTTTTCAGGGAATATGGTAGTCCCGGTTGCAACTACCTTTGAAGAGGAATATTCATCAACTTTTGTGCTACACTCATGCTTGCCAAGATCTCACTGACCTCCAATTGTTCTACATAATCTTATGCATTTTCTCTCTTGAATCCACCTAGATTCAGAATAGATGTTTATACAATACACGTGAGTATATACTTGCTCAATTGTGATCAGGTAACTTGCTCTGTGCTAAGCACTGGAAGGCAGAGATGATACACACGAAATAAAAGGCCAATTCCCTTTAAAAAAATATGTAGGCACTGAGAAAATAAACTTACCTAAAAAAAAAAAAAAATATATATATATATATATATATGTAAGCAAGACCATATAAATATGTGTGGAATGCAAACTATTAAGCCTAGTTGAAATTTAGAGAAAGGAGAGATCATTATAGGGTAAGATTAGGAAAGAAAGACATGAGACTATTATCACCTTTCTTTATAGAAGAAATACAAGAACCCTTGAATTTTAGCTTTGGAGCTTAAAATCTCTGGAGATGTATTCCAGAGGAGGATAATTGTCCAAGAAGCCTTAACCCTGTCCCCTCAGTTTAGTTCTACTTGTTCCTTTTCAATTAATTCTACTACCATGACACTGTTCACCAGGGGTACACTGCTCCCACTTAAATTAATGGGCTGAGTAAGGACCAAAAATAGACCCACTAATTCTCCCAACCATATCTAAGAGAAGCCAGGACTTAAAAACACCTTGCTATTAGAGAATAACAGGAAAATAAATGTGGGGGGGGGGGCGGCGGGGGGCAGGAGGGAATCCCGTTCTCTGACTTCCCAGTTCTATTCTACTCTGAGGCTCTTTGAGATACCAACATCCTGATTCCAAAGGATTGGCACAATTTTCATACATCTTGTTTGGACCCTTTACTACAGTGCAGAGACAATTAACTTTCATGAAGAACCTGCAGCTCTCAGAAAACTATTGTAGATACTGGGGGTACAAAGATAATAAGATAGCACAACAGGACTTGTAGCAGTCAGCGTACATAATGCTCAGATCAGCAGCATATTGCCTGTTATTAATACAGTTATCATCTTACTGTACTTTTAATTGTAAATTGTAAATACAGCTTGAAATAGAAGAAAATGACCTCACAATTCCTCCAGTTTCAGCTTCCCCCTCTCATCACACCTGAAGCTTAAGATATGATGAGGGCAGGGTAAATATTTTCAGGACAGCTGGGGTAAATTCTCTCTTCTCCTTGTGGGCTCTTGACATCTTATTATAGTCAACTCATAAGTAACGAAAGAGTTTGTGACTTGGGTTCTTCTCTGTTTGACTTTAGGTACTGCATCACAATTTGGAGAAGAGCACAAGGTCCTAAGATGCATAGGCGTTTGTGCCAGGCATGTCAGTTTAACAGGTGTGGTAATTCAAGTTAGAGGACTTACATTTCTTAGTCTTTAAAGAACTCTGATTCTAGACCTCAGTTCTTGAGTAGGGAGCTCAGAAGTCTGTCCCAATTCCAATGAAGCCCATCCCAACAGCATGCATATTATACTATGTGCTTAGTGGGTGAATTTTACCAATTGTCACAGCAAACCTGAAAGGTATATATTATTTTTCTCAAATCATGTATTTGTAATTATGGTTTAAAGAAGTTTACTTAGGTTTGCTCAGTTAATAAGTGGTAAATTTAGGATTCTATTTCAGAAATATCTAACTCTACAGTGGGTATCCTTACTACATCTTAGCTCTTGGATCCACCTCTCACCCATACATCCAGTCTCTGAAGAAAAGGTATCTTGACACCTTTTCAAGGTTATCCTTCCCACTGCACTCTTTAACCCATCCCTCCATATCTACTTCAGGATATTACTCTCTCAATGTACTCTTTCTCCTCTCTATTCATCCTCTCTTGCTCTACTGCATTCTCCCCTGCAACCTATAACCCTGCTCATTTATATTCTGTCTTTGAAAAAAAAAAAGCTTTCCTTCAACTTCACACTTACTGTGTCTTTTTCCCTTCCACTTCCTCACCTTTCACTCCCAGTCATCCTTCACTCTCTCTGCAGTCAAGATATCATCCCCCATGCCCCCACCCGGTACTCTACTGAAATTGCATTACAAAGGACATCTTTGTTGATGAACCCAAAGATCATTCTTCTTTCCTCTCTATAGCTATTCCCTTCTTCCTGAAACATTTACCTCCCATGATTTTGTTTGTTCCACATATTCCTCTTACTCCTTCTGCCTCTCTGGCCAAAATTCCTTTGCCCTTTCCTCTCAAATAGTTATTCGTGCTCTCCAGGATTGTACTTTCCGCCTTTTTCCCTGCCAGCCCATTGTCCTGGTCTATTTTTACTACAAGCTCCTTTTACTTTATCTCCTTTTATATGAAGCTCCCTTTACTTTATTTCCTTTTATATGCTAATTCCCCCTAGTAAAGGTTTCCCTCTCAGCTGCAGACCTGTATTTCTAAGTGTCCACAGTGAACATCTCCATCTGGACAGGTTCATGAAATTCAAAGAGTCCAAAATGAAACCATTATCTACTATTGTGCTATTGTTCTTGACATTAATTCACCCCACCACCATTATCCTAGTCTCAAAGATCAGAAAATTGAAAGGGCTCTCTATCTTCTCCCTAGACACACATCCAATTGGTCTCCAAAACCTGTTGATTTTATGTATTTCTTTATTTCTTTACTCAATGACTCCCCCTCCCCCTTTTTTTTAAGTACCTAGGGGCCAGGGATTGAACCCAGGACCTCGTATGTGGGAAGACACATTGGCTCCACTGAGTTGGTTTCTTCGCTTGTTTTGCTTGTTGTTTGTTTTTGCTTTTTTTAGGAGGCACCAGGAAACAAACCCAGGACCTACCATGTGGGAAGCAGGCGCTCAACTGCTGGAACCACATTTGCTCCCCTCCTCTTTCTTAAAACCCTAAAATAACTCCCAAGTGCCTATAAAATACAGTACCATGATATTATATAATAATAATAATTCCTTCCTTTTAGTTTCCATCTCCTTTTGCTTTTTTCTTTCTGTTTCAACTGTACCCCACATATATGCTCCCAAGCACTTTATTTTCACAAGTCAGAAATTTGGTCAGCCTCTGACCTTTGCCTGGAAGAATCTCTTCCCTGGTCTAATTAATTCCCTCATTCAACAAATATTTATTACATATCTATTATTTGCCAGGCTCTTCAAAGCATTGAGGATATAGCTGTGAGCAATAGACAAGGTGCCTCATTCTATAAAGCTTACATCTTTGAGGGGAAAAAAAAGGCAATAAATAAGTAGACAAATACAAGGTAATTTCAGACAGTAATATACTATGAAAGAAATAGTGTTGTTTTAGAGTTGCTCAGAGGTTGTTGGTGGGAGAGATGCTGCAGATAGGATCATCAGGGGAGACCCTTTCAAGAAAATAGTGAAGCTGATACCTAAAGTTTGAAAAGAATTTGTCTTGGAGAGCTGGAAATAAGGCATTCCAAATATAGGGCACAACAAGTATGAGTGGCCTGGGATGGTGTGTTAGCTTTCTTTTGCTGCCACAACAAATCATCACAAATCTAGTGGCTTAAAACAAAGCAAATTTATTATCTTACAGTTCTGCAGGTCAGAAGGCCAACACAGGTCTCACTGGACTAAAATCAAGATGTCAGCAGGGCTGGTTCCTTCTGGTGGCCCTAGGGGAGAATCCATTTCCTTGCCATTTCCAGCTTCTAGAGGTCAGCCACATTCTTTGGCTCATGCCCCTTTCCTCCATCTTCCAAGCCAGCAATATATTTTCTCTCTGACCCTACCTCTATTGTCACATCTTGTTGTCTAACTATAGCCAGGAAGGGTTCTCTGCATTTAAGAACCCATGTTGGGGGAAACGGATGTGGCTCACGTGATCCATCTACCATTTAGGAGGTACAGGGTTCGATTCCTGGAGCCTCCCGGTGAAAGGCAAGCTGGCCCGCATGGCAAGCTGGCCTGAGCAGAGAGGTGGCCCACACGGAGTGCTAGCCCATGCAGGAGTGCTGGACCGTGCAGGAGTGGAGAGCTGGCACAGCAAGATGACGCAAGAAAAAGAGACACAGAGGGGAGACAATAAGAGATGCAGCAGACCAGGAAGCTGAGGTGGCGCAAGAGATTGAGTGTCTCTCTCCCATTCCAGAAGGTCCCAGGATCGGTTCCCTGTGCCACCGAAAGAGAAGACAAGCAGACACAGAAGAACAGACAGTGGGCGCAAAACAACAGGGAGGGGGCAGGGTAGAAATGAAAAAAAAAAACAAAAACATGTGGGGGGAGCAGATGTGGCTCAAGCAGTTGGGTGCCTGCCTCCCATGTGGGAGGTCCTGGGTTTGGTTCCTGGTACCTCCTAAAGAAGACAAGCAGACAATGAGCAGATACAATGAGCAGACACAGTGAACAGACAACAAGTAGACAGACAAGGGAGCTATTGGTGGCAGGGCGGGGGATAAAAATTTTAAAAATAAAGTACCCATGTGATTACATTGGGTCCACCTGGATGATTCAGGGTAATCGCCCCTTAACTTAATCATATCTGCAAAATCTCCTTTGCTATGTAAAGTAACATATTCACAGGTTCTAGGGACTATAACACAAACATATTTGGGGACCATTATTCTTCCTACAGGAATAAGATGACAATAAGCTTTGAGTGTGCAAAAGTAGAAAGAAAGCCATTATGGCAAGATATAGAGTTGAAGACGAGTTCTGTCATTAGAGCTTTATAGGTTGTGGAGAGGTATGTGGATTTCTTTTTCTAAATTCAATGAAAATCCATTGAAGTGTTTTAAACAGAGAAATCACATGGTCTAATTTACTGATTTTTATAAAAATCTGAATGGCATGTGAAAATGGATTATAGGGCAAGGATGGAAGCACAGATACAATAAGGAAGCACTTAGTTCAAAAGAGAGGTGATGGTTGCTTGGACTGGGACATAGAATCAAGGAAATAGTGGAAATAGAATGGAGGGATTCAGAATATAATTTGGAGATAAAATGGCTGGTGGATTATGAGGGGTGATATAAAAGGAGAAATTGACAAGACCACCTTTGCCAACTAAGTAGATGACTGAGCCAGCAAAACTCAATCACTTCCTCCCCTGACAAACCAGCCTGCTCAAACAAGTGAGTTTCACAGAACTCACCATGTTCTGTATAGACCCCTCTAAAAAACTTTATATATGTGTCTGTCTCTTCTATCAGTTTGGAAGCATTCTGAAATTAAGTGCATTGTTTGTTATTTATATTTGCCCAGCAGTTATTTGCATACTGTTTACTAAAGAATCAACAGAACTTAATGATTGAAGAGCCAAGAGGGAAGTGGCAGCAAGCTTAATTAAAATGACTCCAAGATGTCAACCCCAGAGGACTAGGAAAATGATGGTGCTAGTGAAAGACATGTCTAAGTAAGGAAGAAAAACTAGCATTAGAGTAGAAGAGCCCATATCTGATTTATGTGCATCTGTGCACATATATGCTTTGAGATACTTGAAACAGAAAAAGACTGTATACTGCAAATATACTTTCTTTCTGACTGAAAGCCACTGTGAAAATAATAACCATGACAAAAATAATAGTGGCTGACTGTATTTAGTACTTACTGTGTAAGATAGTGTGTAAACACTTTGTATGTATTACCTAATTTAATCCTTAAACAATGTTATAGGGTAAGTGCTATTATTTTCTTCATTTTACAGATGAGAAAAAGAGATTGAGGCCCCTAGAAGCTAAATAACTTGCATTAAGTCACATGTTAAGAAATTGCTAGATTCAGGGTTGGGACTCAGGAAGTCTGGTTATACAATCCTTTCTCTGAAAAAGAAGCAGAGGTTCTAAAAAAATTATATGATATTTATTTCCTTAGCTTAAACTCCAGCACTGATTTTTTAAACAAATTATAATACTTGAAGAATCACTTATAATGTCATTAGCATATTATCTTTTCAAGTACAAATGCTATCTGTATCAAAATTTTATAAATGTGGGTTGCCTCTATCTGAATATTTCTACTGAGAATATATCTTTATGAATTTAGCTATGATTAGAAATATTTTACTTTTTGTATCAGAAATTCTAAACTTCATTTTCCATGCTTGCAATATGATCTTTCATTCTAATCTTAATGTATATATTTTAGCATAAGCCATATTTTGAGGAAAGTTTGCAAATTTACATTGAAAATATTGTGCTATCATCACCTAAGGCAATCGACAATTTAGAAGTTAATGAACAGTCCTGTGAGCCAAGATCACAAATAACATAAACTGTTGGCTTGTGCAGCACTCTGCTTTTCACACAGTGCTTGAGTGCACACATACTGAGACTCATAATAACCTAGTGAAATAATAAGGGCAAGAATCATCATTCCCATTTTACATTGGGATTCAGAGAGATTAAGCAACTTGTCGATGTCACACAGTGCAAAGAATGGTATCAAATATAGGCTTCCAAGTCCTAGTGCTCTATCTACTGTACATCATGAATATTAAACTGTAACTCAAATTTTACTAATTAGGGAGATAGCATCTAAAAAGTTTGCAGAAATGTAGTGCTTATGAGCACAGATCCTGAAGCCAGACTGACAGAGTTCAAATCCTGGCTCCACTACTTGCCAGCTGGGTGACCTTGGAAAAATTATGTGCCTTCTCTGTGGCTCAGTTTCTTCATCAGCAAAATGGGGATAATAATAGTACCTACCTCAATGGGTTCTTATGAAGATTAAAATGAATTGATTTTATAAAGTTCTTAAAACAGTATAACATGATATAAGTGCTAGATAAATAATTCTGTTAGTAATTCTTTTGAAAAATATTAACTATTTGAAAATTTTAGCTTTTAAAACTTAAAGAATCAAAAGCCAAGGTACCTGGAAGGAAGATTAATTATCCACCATACTAGACTTCACGCATTTAGTTATTCCTTTCATGTCATGTTTATTGAGATATAATTTACATACAACAAAATTCATCTTTGTAGATACACAGTTCCTTGAGTTTTGACAAATATATACAATCGTGTGACTGCCATCACAATCAATCTACAGCATATTTCTTTGATACCAAAGTGTTTCCTTATTTGGAGTCAGTCCGCCTCTTTTCTCTCCCCACCCTGGCACCACTGATCTGATTTCCATGTCTATAGCTTTGCCTTTTCAGAATGTTATGTAAATAGAATCATACAATATGTAGCCTTTTGTATCTGGTTTCAAGATTCACTCTTACTGTCGTATCTGCAGTTTGTTCCTTTTTTTTTAATTCTATATTTACATGGGTTGTTTTTTTTTTTTTACTTCATTCCCTCATTTTTAACCGTTTATCCATGCCTAATACATCCTGAAATGTGGATGATTGTTTGTATTGGAATAGACAATTCTCCGTAGCTAAAATAAGCGTCCATGAGTCAGGGCTTCCCCTGAGGGAAGCTTTTTAGATGGCAGGACTAGGTGCAAGCTACAAAGGGGATATTGTCCAGAAGCTCAGTGACACCAAAGTCCATTTATACCAAATGCCCATGCTGTGCTCCATGTACTATTTTTTGTGTTTTTTTTTTTAATTAAAGGCCTAAGACTCAAGTTTTTCTCAACTGAAAAGGGAGCCATTCAGCCATCAGACTTTGAGTTCTTGCATTGTTCAATTGACGATTATGTGGTAGTTAAAGGTTGAGAAGTGTGTCTTTTTTTGGTATAGAGATGGCAGTAGAGGGCAGGGAAATCAAAGTGATATTTATCATAGGTCAAAAGTCTTTCAATATTTTTTAATATTTTACATCATTCAGTGTGTTGGGACAAACTACTCCTTTGGCCCCTTCAGTAACTTTAGTTGTGTTTTGAAGTGCTCTGGAATTGTCTGTCTTTGACAGGAGGAGTGAGAAGTTTGGGTAAATCAGCTGTTAGAAAGGATAGCATTTCATATAAAGCTGCCATTTTAATTGCCATTTCTGTTGCAATTTTGTTTCATATTTTATACTTGGTTCTATTTTAATAAAAATAGTTACAAGCTATCAATATGTCAGAAGCAGTCACTACCAAATTTTTGGAAATTCATTTTTATACAATCTACAAAAAATACAAAGATTCACCCCTTTTTCCCTTTCCCAATATAAATATATCAAATGGGAAATGGCCAGCAGTGGTCAAGTCCTGATCGATGGCAAAAAAGCAAAAAACTCATTTCACAATCCTTAAAATCACAATCCTTTATAGAACGTAAGAAACTAAAATGACATTATTGACTTTAAAATATACTATACATTTGAATTATAATTTTTATGTGAATATCTTAATCTGAGTTCACATTGGTATAAATATATAAATATGCATGAGAATAAGCTCTGACCAGAGTAACTGAAGTATTATCATAATGTACTAGTCACCAGGTAATCAAGTTTTTCAATGTTTTAAACACCACAAGGACCAGTGGATTATTTATGACATGAGTTTTGACAAATGTATACAATCTTGTGACTGCTTAGAAATCAGGAGCATTCTGTATATTTAATTCATATTGTCCTAGTTACTGTTTAACTAATCACATACATTTCAATCCACACAGAAATACTTAGTGAAAGAGCAATTCACGGACCTGATTTTCAGTATGTTCTTAAGTTATTGTATACACAGAAATCTTAGTCTTCCTTGATACCCAAGGATAAGGAAATCAAAGCTTTCTGCAAACACTTCCCACCAAAGAATGTGTCATTATTCCTAATACATTGCAAATACTAATGCACGTTTCACTCATCACTTAGAGAGTGTACTTTCTAAATATTTTCTCTCTTTTTTTCACTTATGTGAGTGATGTCATCTCATGAGATTTGAAGGAACACATGGACCTCATTTTTTTGTTTTAAGGAGACTCACTTTTGTTTTCTCTGGAATAATTGCAATCATAAGATATTATTGGATGGGTAAGATTTCATAAATGTTCCTTGTCTTCTCTTTCAGGATCATTACTTCCACGATTTTGGAATGAGAAGAATCTAGAAAAATTTTCCTGGGACATCTGAAATCTCTTTTCCATAAATATAATACATAGCTAAAAATCATCTTGGGGTACTTCCAAAGCTTGGCAATGTCTCTCTCTCTGTTAACCTAACTGAATTAAATTTACACATGTATTTGTAAGAAGACTCTCTTTAATACACATCTTATAGTCAATCTATAAGGCTCATGGATTGGCTCCAGAAGCTACCGTGACTAACGTACTAGATCTACTCTGGATTCTGCTCAAGTTTTATGAATCTGTTGAAAACTCTCCAAGTGCTTCAATTATTTGGGATATGGAAATCATCAGTAGCAGGAGGAATTGAGAATCTACTGTGCTCTAAAGGCATGAGCATCAGTCACGACACCCTTGTTTCAAATGTCCCTTATTCATCCTTATGTTCCCATCCCTACATAAGGAAGAATGGGCTCTGGCCTCAGAAGTTACATGCAATGTAATGCACATTTGTTGAGAGATTGTTTTGAGAATGCAAATATGTATAGAACATAGTCTTAATCCTCCAAGGACTTACCTAGTTTGATGATAATAGACACAATAGTCTTATATCTATAATATACATAAGACTGGGATAGATGAGTTCTATTACAGAAGTACACAGGGCAATAGGAGATCAGGAGTGGGTAAAAGGACTTGGAGTTGAAGGATCTGGAAAGAATTGTGGATGTGGTAGAACTTGAGCAGAGCTTAAAAAAATGGATGGAACTTGAACTAACATTGACTTTTGGGAGGTTAAGGAAGCCATAGAGGAAAATATTGAGGTGACTTAAGGAAATTGTTAGTAGCCTAGCAGGCTTAACTCATGGACCACTTGACTCTACAGAGTGGGGAAAAACTAATATTTTTAAATTTCAAGGAAAATCATCAAGTATTCATAGTAAATGAGATGGGAAGAGGGGCCAGGAAATATTTTAAAAGCCAACTGCAATAAATCCCAGACTTAACAAGATAATTTCTAGGTTAACCATTACATTTCAGGATACTATAATTTTATTATGATTTCACTGAACTAATAAGCTACTGACCTGTATTATTCAGAACGCTCTGCTTTCAGAAAGGCAAAGAAAGCCATCAATAACATTCCCACCTTGGAACCACACCCATATCTCTTCTAAAAGAAGGGAGCGAGCTCAAGAAAAAAAATGTGGATGAATCTGTAACTATAGTTAAATTATAATTCTGCTTTTCATATAGCAAACTCATCTCTTCCTCTAAACTCTAAACTTCCTCTAAACTGCAAAGGGTTCCTCTGTCTCAGGAGTTTGAGTCAACATAGCAAAGAGAAGTTGAAAGTGCACATCTGTAGGTTCCTCTCTTATCTATGTCTGTGAGTGTTTCTAGCCCTTTAAAGTATTTAGAAAGATAAAATCCAGTTCTAAATCCCCAAACCTGAAGGGAAATGAATAGCTAGTATAATTGAAGTGATTTTAGGAAGGAAGGAAGGAAGGAAGGAAGGAAGGAAGGAAGGAAGGAAGGAAGGAAGGAAGGAAGGGAGGGAGGGAGGGAGGGAGGGAGGAAGGGAGGAAGGAGGGGGGAAGGGGAGGGAGGGAAGGAAGGAGGAAGAATCACCAAGGATCAACCGTCATTAAAGACTGAAAGTGTGATTACTCTGAAAAGACTATTCAACAAAATATTATCTCTGACAACCCACGGGAAACAACAGTGTTGGTCTTGGGACAGCCTCTAACCAACCACTTGACCTGAGGTAGGCCCCGTAGGCTCTCAGAGCCTTCCTTCTTTGAAAATTGGGATGGTGATAATCCCTTCATATTTCTAAGTATTGTTATAAGAACCATTCATTAATGAGCTTTTTAAATTCTAAAAATTCACACAATATAGGTTATTATTATTATTATTATTCCTATATTATCATCTACATATAAGGAATGATTAAATACAATATGTTTAAGAAGAATCTGATTTAATTTTTTGTTTAATACTGGACAGTGTGGGATCCTGAAGCTAATTTTAGTCCTTAAAAATCTATTTTCCATAGATAAAAGGATAAGACCAGTGAGCAATGCAATATTCTTAGACTTGGTAGCCTTCTCTTCAGACTGCTGAGACTCAGAAAGACCTTCCAGTGTAAGCACTGGCTCAACAGGACAAGCTAAGAGAAAAACAAGGAGTTTGGAGGTTAAGAGTGGCAAAGAATAATCAGGGAGACTGTCTCTTTGATATCCTGCTAGAAAAAATGTCCTTTCTATTTGCTTAAAAGTAATGTACAGAAGCAAAATATTATTTCTTTACCATTTGTGACCACAAGAGCTTCAAACTTAACTACTATAATAGATCTTAATTGATTAAAAAAAAATACAAAAGTGATGTGTTACATCACATATACCTGTTTTGATACTGTACTATCTTACATCTTTATAAAGAACTTGCACAGCAATACCCCATTTAATTTTCTCAACCACACTCTGGTTTATTGACCTCATTTTATAGACAATTAACATTTAGTTTGAAGGGGATAAAGGATTTGTAAAGATTAATCAACTAGTGAGTAAAACAGTTAGGACTCAAACCCAGGTCTTCTGACTTTCAGTTCATCCTCTACTCCTCAGGGCCTAGAGAAGATAAACATCTCAGCAGTCCTGGGGGTTCCCAAAACCCTGTTTTTAGAGGGAGGGGTATGTGAAGTCCTTTCTTTCCAGTTACATATCTGTTTGAGAGCAGATTTTTTCATATACTTTAATCAAAACAATATATGGCAACAGGTTGAAATCAGATGGAAATATAAGAATTATGCTGTCTTCTATTAAGCCAGACATTAAAGAGATTTGAAAAATGTAAAATAATACCGCTCTCCTCAGTAATAGTTTTGTTGTTGCTGTTGTTTTGGTAAACACAGTTTAAGCCAAGCATTAGCGAGATATGAAAAAATGCCAAAAAAAATGCAACAATTGTAACTAATTTTTTGTCTTGGTTAATATAGCTATTTTTCATAAAAATTATTTATGTTAACATGTAATGGGGGTATATTTTATTTTTTTTAAATGAATTAAGCTTTTTAATTTTTCATTTTAATTTCTAAAATTATAAATATCAATAGATATAATCCACAAAAGGCTCTCTGGAACCCTCAATAATTATGAGTATAAAAAGTTTTAGAGACTAAAAAGTTTGAAAACTCTGCTCTACACCATGGTCCAAGTATATCTGTTTCTCATGTATACTTTTAACATAGTATTTATTATCTAGTTTACAAAAGTAGCTTGGTTTCTTTGTTCTATACCCTCAGAAAATATAAAGAATATTAATTCACTATGATAAATACACCATCCTGATATAATCAGTTAACATTTTGTTATATTTGATTTCATTTATTTGTCTTGAAACATTTTTGCATTTGCAAATACATTTACATGTAATATTTTGCTTGATGACCTGTTTTTTAACACTATAAGTATTTACGCATGTTAAAATTCTATGAACAACTCTTAATGACAATATTATATTCCACAAATGCCTATTCTATAATTTCTTTAGCCAGTGCCCATTGCTAAATAATTAAACTATTCCTCAGTTTTACAGTTTATAATATTATAAATAATGCAAGGTAGAGAAAGTTCCTGGAGATACTCTAAGTTTCTGGAGTGTGGAGTAGATGAAGGCACCTGGAAGCACCTGCATGCTTTGTAGTCACTAGACGAGGAGTTACAGCTGTTGAACTGGCCTTGAAAGAATGTTTATCTGGCTTTATTTATTCACTTTACAAATGAAGTTTAAGCTGAGATACAAAATAAGGTGTCATTATGAGTTATAGATAAATAATAATGAAGTGACAGTCTAAATCAGGTCATCCATTTCTCTACTTAAGAGATACAGTAAAATTCTTTCAGTAGCAACAGTTTTTTAAATTACAAGTTGGGAAGAAAGGGGAAGTTGCTGATTTTTTATCTTCAGAGTAACTCTACCTTAATTGATAATTTATTCATCAGGTCCATTATCTATGTATTCATTCATTCAACCATGCTAAAAATTTTCCTTTCTTAAAATATTATACTTATTAACCTAAATTTTAATTTCTTGCATATCATATGCTGATGTGTTCTATTAGTTATGATTTCAAATGATTATAATATTTTACCTCCTCAGAAGGGTATGACTCCCTGAAGGAAAGCACCAAGACTAATAAGTCTAATCCCTTGTGTAACCTTTTGTGAGGTGGTTCCTATGAATACGAATTGTTGGGTAGTTCCAAAATTAAGAGACAAGATTGGGTACTTGATTCATTGTAATATTGTTTAAAAAAGATTTATGTAATGCACACTTAAGTGGCCATTAAAACTTAAATGTAAAGACATCTGATTTTTGCTAACAAGGGAGATGGACTATGGAATAATGCAAAGAAGGATTTATTAAGGTAGGATTTAGCCAAGTTTTTCTCTTCTCTCTAAAAGCTAGAGCATCTCAAGAAGTTATGTTTGTTTGTTTATAGTTTCAGAAAAGCATGGAGATGTACAGTGGCTAATGAATACAAAGGCTGTACACTTTAAAGTCTTAATTTTGTACAAATATAGCTGGACAGAATTTTCTACAGTTAAAATATTTGTCCTGATATAATAAATTCTGAAAGGAAGCAAAACAGATGTACTGGGTTTTCTTCTTTTGCCCCGCAACATGCATCCTCCATTCTTCTTTGCACATCTCTGTCCCCCAAAAGGCTGACCTTAACAAGTTGCATCAACAGACACCTTATTACCTGGCTTCCTTTTGGGTTTGGTCAGGGGAAAAGCACAGTAGGGGATTGGAAGGCAGGAAAAGAATGAAGTCAGGGTACTTATTTCCCTGTCCCCTCCCTGCCAGGCTGATTAGAGAGTGGCTGCATTCCTGTGGGAGAGCTTTTTCCTACAGCTACAGTTCCGCAGGTCCTAATAACTGCTCTCCTCCCTTACTCCTTCAGTCTAAGGATGATAAAGGCAGGCCTTGGGTGCGTCACCATTTTTTGTTGGTTTCCTTTTCTTTCCCATACATTGGTAAGGCATCCTTTCATAAACTTTTTTTTTCCTTATCCCTTTTGAGGGTACAATTTGTTTCTTGCCCAAACCCTGATAAATAAAATCTATCAAAAATAGAATGCTTTCAAGTTCAAGATGCAGAAGAGAATTTGTGAGTAACACAGAAACAGATGGCTAAGTAAAGATGATTCAGATGAGATCTAGACAGATATTTTCCTTACCAACTAATAGGTAAGGATTTCACCAGTTTCCAAGTGAGACAGAATTAGTAGCTAAAAGCAAAACCATACTTTAAAAAAAATTTTTTTAATAATAATAACATTCATTGAACACTTACCTCGTGTCAGACTTTCCACTAGATGTTTTCTAGATAGTATATCATGTAATGCTTACAACCATCTATGACCTAGATTCAAAGTTAGGAAAACCAATGCTTAGAATGGTTAAATAACCAGGCAAAACTAATGGCTGGAAACCCAGAAGTAATTGGGTTTCAAACTCTGGTATCTTTGACTCCACTGTTCATTCTTTCAACTACAACACAGTATCACCATATAGTATGTGTTTAGCCAAATAAGTTCTAATTCTTTCAATTTTTACATTTAAATGTGTAAATTAACCATTTAATGGGTTATCATGTCATTTTACTTCTTATCTAATCCTTTATAGGAGGACCTAGTATAGCATTCTAATTAAATGATTGGTAAAATTTACTAGATCAAACTCAGAAAATCTGTGGGGAAGGGAAACAGGATGGAAAACGTCACTGTAAACATCACTGTCAGCCATGCCAATTTCACAGATGCCGTTAGCAGAACGCTCTGGGTTCTGGGCTTCTAGGTTCTTGGCTGCGTCACATAAAAGAATTTAAAGACATGCCATAGGGTAGGCAAAGGAGTAAAGAGTTTATTAAGAAACAAGAAAAGAGAGAAGTTCACAATCCGAGACATGGATTGCAGGTGTGCTACAGGATGAGTCACTGTGTGGGGCCCCAGGTTAGGCCTTTTTAAAGCCTTTCCTCTTCCCCTTTCCTAATGTCGGGGAGCGGCCCCAGCTGTTTGCTGTTTTAATTGGTTGCCCCACTGTTAGCTCTCAGGGGACCAATGGGGAGGCCTGATGTTTGGAGGTATCTGGGGCTTCCCATTGACCCCAGAAAGAGTTCCAAATGGGACCTTGTGGCCAGGATCCAGGCAGGGTCTTCCTGGCTTTGTTCTTAGTAGAAGAACAAAGTTTCCAGGTGGGGTCTCACAGCCCCGTTCTCTGCTGGCCATGTTCTCTGCCGGGTCCCAGCTGTGACAGGACATCTTCCCTCGACTTCCCTCATTCCCTAAACTAACCTGCCTCAGTTCTGCGATGGCCCTTGAGGGAGTGCTTAAGAAAACATACCCAAATCAAAGCTACAGACTCTTCCAGCTTACTTCTTTGTAAATGTTTTTCTCCAATTTTTCAGCAAATCTCTAACCCAATAAAAGGAGAAAAAGAATGCAAGCAGAAGGCAGAGGAAGAACAGAACAACAAAGAGGAATAGTTTAAACAGAGTTCTTCAATTCCTCTGTAAAATTAGTGAGGGACATTTTTATTAACAAACCACTCAAACCATAAATTATGAGTCAAGTTTATATAATAGAAGAAGATTGAAAATAAGTTTTTCAGTGCTCAAAAAAAGATGGAAAACGAAAATTTGAAATATTTAGAAATAAAAGCCATATTAAAAGAAAAAGCAATGAAATACATTTTATCTAAAACAGAGAACTGGCTGGAAGTAATCACACCATAGGAGAAAACACAGTTATTAAAGTGTATAAAGGCAATGATAAATGTTGGGAGACTAAGGAAATCAGAGATATAGAAACACATAAAATTGAAGTTCCTGAAGAAAAAAAAGGAACAAATGGAACAGAAACCATTAGTTTAGATATGAGAGAAGAAATATTTTTAATTATAAAGAACACCTTGCCTATGCAGGTAGAAAGCATATATATGTCATAAGAAAAGTTGTCAATAAACAATTAATACCAGGTCATATATTTTTTTAAAAAATATTTATTTTATTTATTTATTTCTCCCTACTGCCTCATTGT
Organism: Cabassous unicinctus; assembly: GCA_029593785.1. NCBI lineage: Eukaryota > Metazoa > Chordata > Mammalia > Cingulata > Chlamyphoridae > Cabassous > Cabassous unicinctus. Next base: position 15,841 of record JAQZBX010011139.1, on the reverse strand, counting down.
TTGCATTTGCTGTGTCTGTTTGTTGTGTGCTGGTTTTCTTTTTGGGAGGCACTGGGAACCGAACCTGGGACCTCTGATATGGGAGGGAGGTGCCTAATCGTTTGAGCCACCTCTCTTCCCTGCTTTGTTGTGTCTCTCATTATATTTTCCTCGTGTCTCTTGTTGCGTCATCATGTTGCATCAGCTCATTGCACCTGCCCATTGTGTTAGCTCACTGTCTTGCTCGTCTTCTTTAGGAGGTACCAGGAACCAAACCTGGGACCTCCCATGTGGTAGGCGGGAGCTCAATCGCTTGAGCCACATCTGCTTCCTATCAGGTCGTTTCTTGATGAGTTACTGAATTTCCATGATAAATAAAAAATGATATGACTATTAAGGCAATTTTTTTAAAGTTCAGTACAAAACATAAAAACATCAAGTTGGCCTGGAAATTTTCCACAGTAATATTCACTCCAGAAAAAAAAATGGAGTGGTCAAGAAAATACTAAGGGAAAATGAAAAGTGGTACAATATTAATACTTGTCAAAAAAAAATCTGCAATAATGAAATCCAGCCAACCATGAGATGGCTTTGAGTACTACTCAATGAAGACACAGTGTGAAAAGATTATGCTAAAAATTGAGAATTATGGCCAAAAATAATGTGTGAACTTTGATGATATAAAAATAATACATTAACTAACCCAAATTAAGGAATTGGAGGGGAAGAGAGTAGAAGGAAGAGAAAGTATATTAATTTCCATATCTTTAATTAAGTCAGTAAATACTGTCTCAAAATAATATATGGAATTAGAGGGCTTCTAACTTCTGCTTAGAAAGTAAAAAGCTGGCAAGCACATTGCTCCCATCCTGATAATAAGAAAAAGTCAGATAATCTTCAAAATCATAATTTTCTTGAATCTGTCAGAAAGCTGAGGCTACAGGGAAACCATATAACCTGGAATTTAATATCATGGAAAGAAAGTAGGGCTGCATTACAAACAGAAAGAGAAGAGAGAATGGGGCAAAAGAAATATTTGAAGAAATAATGACCAAATGTTTATTGACTTAAAGAAATAAAGACCAAAATAATAAAATACCTAAAGGCACTGATTCAAAAAGCTTAGAGAACACTGAGAAGATAAATACCAAAGAGAAAAACAAAATACCTGGACACAACATATTTAAATTTCTGAAAATTAAAGACAAAAAAGAAAATCTTGAGGGCAGCCAGAATAAAAAAGACATAATAAAGAGAGGGGAACAAAGAATGGCAGCAGACTTCTCGTCAGAAATCAGGCAAGTCAGAAGACAGCACAGCCCCACATTTGAAGTGTTCAAAGAAATATACCATCAACCCTGAATTCTTTACCCAGGACCCCAAAAAAACCTTTCAGAAATGAAAAGTAAAGATTTTCAGACAAACAATAACAGAGAATTCATTACTAGAATCCCTACACTACAAGAAATTTTAAGGAAAATTCTTCAGGTAAAAGGAATTCACAGAAATCTGGGTCCACAGAAAGAAATGACGCTCTCTGAAATGACTGAATTGAAAGTAAATATGAAAGACTTTATTTTAACATTTTTCTCTAAAATAAAACAAATCTAGAAGAAAGGTAGACGCCATTATACCACGTGGAAAAGTAAAATATATGACAAAAATAACACAAAAGATAGGAAAAAGAATATACTGTTGTAAGATTTTAACATACATATGAAGTAGTACAATAGTATTTGAAGGTAGATGGAAAATATGTATTTATAAATCCTTTAATATAATATAATATATATTATAAATCCTAGAGCAACCACCAGCAAATTGCAAACCTAAACTCAGTTAATCCAAAAGCTTCCAGAAAAAAGGAAAAAAGGTAAAAACAGTACATGAAACAAATAGGAAACAACTATATAAACGACAAATAGAAAGTAATTAAATGTAAATGGTCTAAACATGCCAATTAAAAACAAAGGATTGCCAAGTTAGATGCAAAACAAAAACAAAACAACAAAAAAATCTAATTCTTTGCTGTCTATAAGAAGCCCACTTTAAATATATGAGTATGGATTTATAAAGAGCCTTATGACATTACTCCATTAATAAGGTTCATATTTTTCTTTTGAAATATTATTTCAGAATAATATTTCATGCAGTAATAAACTCTCACATGAAGTTCAGTAATTCCTTCAATTCCACATCAATTTGTTTCCCTTTTATTAAGTTCAAATAACTTCTAATTAAATATTTTATTGAGGGCGGTGAATATGATTCTGTTCTTTCTATTTATTCATTTACCTAGCTCTCCTCCTATTTGTCTTAAATGATGTTTATTATATTTAAGAAGGTTAATTCTTAGTGGTGAGTGTAGCATAATTTTCTTATCTTTCTTACTAAAATTTTCTATATTGCTTAAGGTTTTTATGAGCAACAAAGCCATTTTTTTAATAATAAAAAAGAGAGGGTTTCAGCACAGTCTGTGACTCTTCCTAGATAAGCTATCATAGAAAACTTAATAAATCAATTTCTATAAGCAACATTTTCCTCATCAATAAAACAAAAAATAATTATAGTTTTGTTTAATAGTTAAATTATCTAAGATAAGATTGTCTAAGATAATTACCACAGTGCTTGACACATAATACTCCAAATGACAATGATTATCAATCATTAAATTAATAATATTAATAATAATGCTATCTGCATTAAGTTCTGATTTAAAAGAACCGGTACAAGGATTGAAAAAATGCCTGTGATACCCATTACATTTATATGTCTGTTGATGGTATAGAATGGAGGAAAGAATATAAATTCTGTAGACAAAGAGACCTGAGTTTAACTTTGCCTCTTTCTTGATTTCTGACCCATGGCAATTCACTTAACCTTTCTGAACTTTGGCAATAAAATGAGAATTAAAAAGAAGAAGAAGAAAAAAAAAAAAAAACTTCCCTAGAAAGGTTTTAGAAAAATTAAATGAATTAATATACATACAATGCAATATATACATAATGCAATGTATATATAATAGATTTGGGGTATTTCGGGTGGGTTGGAGATTCAGAGAATAAATAACCAAAGTGCTAGATAAAATAATTTTTAAAAATCTTTATAGGGGGCAGATGTGGCTCAAATGGTTGGGCATCCATCTCCCATATGGAGGGACCTGGGTTCGATCCCTGGGACCTCCTGATAAAATTAAAAAAAAAAAAAAAATCTTTATAAATGTGTAGATGAGCTTATTAAAACAAAGAACATCTTTGGAAGACAGAAATTACAAAAAATTATGAATACAGAACTGATACAAATGCTGTCACCTGCCTGTCCATGGTGGTCTAGAGATTGGATTTTAAAGGCGCTTTTATGTGGGAAATAATTGACAAAACCTAGGACTCACACTAAGTAGAAGGTCAATACAAAGTCCCAATCAATAATTCTAGGATCCTAAAGTATATATATTAAGAAAACTAAAACAGCCATCAGAGGAGAAAAGAGGAGCTACTTAGAATCATGGACTCATCTCTGAGTAGAGAGGGGGGAGATGCTTCCCTGATATTTGTTAGGCATAAGTCTCCATAATACAGATTTTGGGCTGGTATTCACAGATCTCTGTGGCAAGACTACAAATGGAAAACTAATTTTAAATGGTATTGGTTTAGTGGTTCCCAAAAGACCTATCAGAAACAAGTACAAAGCCTCTTTATACAAACACACTTTGAACCCAGGCCTCAAATAAATAAAAAAGTAAATAAACACCACACAGATAAAGTAAAAAGGCACATGAGCTCACAAGTAAAATTTCAAAGCATCCAAAAGAAATCACCACATTAGTATAAGGTAAAGTGAAAAATAATGGCAGACACAGGCCCATAAGAAATAAGTATATATAATAAGTTAAAAGATTTGAAAGAGGTTGAGCAAACTAGGATTATTTATTTTAAAAATAACCAAATGTAACTTCCAGAAATAAAAACTTAATTAAAATTAGAAACAAAATGGATGGGTTAAGCAGAAGACTAGACACAGCTGAAGAGAGAATTTGTGAATGAAAAATAGAACTGAATAAAGTATCCAGAAGGCCACAAGAAAAATAACAAGAAGGAAAATATGAACATGACATTAATAAGAGGTATGGATATTAGAGTGAGAAATTCTAACAGAGTCCCAGAAGGAAAAGCAAATAGAATGGGGAAGAAGCAATATTCTAGGCAATATTTAACAGGGAAGAGACAATGGAAAATAATTTATTAAAATTGAAAAATTACTCTGATTCTCAAGATTGGAAAGATGAAAAAAAATCAAAAACAAAAAAACAGCCTAAGCAGGATAAATAAAAAGAAACCCACAAATAGGCACATTGTATTGCGGAACACCAAAGACAAAAGCATAAAAGCAACATAAGGAAAGAAAGGCAAATTACTATGAAAAAAATAAAAAAAAAGCTAAGAGCTGACCTCTTAACAACAATAACAGAAACCAGAAGACATTGAAATCCCCAAGGGATGTAAATTAGGAAGAACACAAAAGTTATCCTAGAAAAAATTTCTGAGGTACAAAAAGGAAAAGTCAAGTAAAGAACAATATATGTAAATCTAAACCCAAAGGACATAAGGATATGTGTGTGTGTGTATAAGTGTGTATTCAGAAAGAAGAGAGTGGTTGGCAGTAAAGCATTCTAAGGATTATCTAGGATTATCATTAAAAGCATAGAAACTAAATGTATAATATACAATCTAGTGAAGGAAAGTAGAATGTGAACAGAAACCAAAATTCACTAAATACCCTAAATAAAGCAAGAAAGGAGAAAACAAAACAAAAAATGCAGGATATATTTTTAAAAATGAAATTCCATATTAAAAATTGTCAAAGTAAATGTAAATAAACTAATTCTTGTTGGTTAAAAGCTAAAGATTAGCAGACTGGGTCTTGATGAAATGAATGGGAGAGAGGTGAGGAGAAAAAGTACAGACATGTGAGGAAAATGGAATTGCCTTGACATACTTAAGAGGGAGTAAGTGAGCTGGCCAGACTAGAGAGAGGGTTCACATTCAGAAGCAGTAGAAATAAATTTCTCCAGGTTTAGTATTCATGTGGTAGAAAATTTAGAGCTACTGAAAGCAGAAGAAATAAATGGTAGAATAGTACAGAAACATGAAGGGTGAATTGGAGGGAACAGATTAGAGAATGAGATTCTATAATTCACTTTCACAAAGATGGTATGCTCTCTATGGACACAATGAATTAGTAAAATATCGTTATAATCATTATCTTTGTTCAAAACTTAGCCAGAGAGTAGGGATAAGAATGAAGGGAAGGGAAAGTAAGATCAGAGACATAATACTTATTTACTAACCTTTTCTAGAAATCAATTTCAATTATGTTTCACTATGCATTACACTGAAACTTACCAATGTTTAAATTAAATTTTTTAGTCTGCAAAAGAGTTTTGCTTGACAGCCCAATTCACTGGAACAATATTATTACTGATAGAATTCAAGCCCCTCTTGTGCTAAATTTTTTTTTCTCTAGTAGCATGGAAATGCATTAAAAATGATAAGAAAAACATTCAAGTTCATTAAATTCCCATTGGTATGGATAAAGCATAAATCTATAATGGAATCCTTTAAAGAATATTCTGGAAAAAAGTGTAAGTATGAGTCTTTCATACATATGTCAAAATCAAGGAAATACATATCATAGCCATAATATAATTGTCCTGCCTTATTTCTTTGCACCCTCCCAAATCTAAAAGAGGCACTGCTTTCAAGTCCTAACCAAAATCGTAGAATGAACTTAAATACAATATAGTCAAGAACCAAACACCAGAGCTCTAACTTACAATCAACACACCCATTCCATAAATACAGGAGAAACTCTGGTGGCATGGTAGAATTACAGAGTACAGACCAGTATTTTCTTTGGCAGATGTAGAGTCTGCACAAATAGGAACACAGCTGTATGCTGAATATTTTACTTTCTAAAACTGCTGAATTAGACGTAAAAGTATATTCAAAGTTGTAATGTATCAGCAAGCTTAGAAAAGGGAGTGACATTTAGAGTATTATTTATATTTTTATAGAATAAGTGACCCACATTAAACATTTTCGTCACCTTGTCAGTTGTAACATAATACTTCCAGCTTCAATTTTGAGGATCACATCTTACTTACATGATTCAGTTCTTTTCCCAATTGGGAATTTTTTTTACTATTTTCAATAACTATAACACAGAAAACCTCCAGAGGAGCTGATGATGCTTTAGCCTAAAACAGAGACTTAATTAAATATATAATTAGTTATATAAGTGTGAGAATTTCAATAAAAGCAAAATACCTCACATTCAAATTCAGAAAAGCAATACTTCAAAATTATTGCTAATTTTAGGCTAATGTGTCAACTCAGCCAAGTAATGCCTTAAAAGGGGAAGTGATTTCAGCATTCAGAGAGAATTTCCCAGCTCATCTTTGGACAACCAGTGTCTCCTGGAAACTCCTCAAGGACCTTCATTGGACTTTTCATCAGAGCCCTTGGTTTGCAGCCTGCCTGGGGAACCTGGGCTTGTGCATTCCCACGGTCACGTGAGAGAATCTTACAAAATCTCATACTATTTACAGGTATCTCCTGTTGATTCTGTTTCCCTAGAGAACCCTAATACATTCCCCAATTTAGTGAAGTAGGCTAATTTACAGAGAAGCTTAGGTCTCCCGAACATTTCAAAAATGAAAATGAAAAAGAAATGCCATTTCATTCACCAAGTAGAGCTTTGCCCAAAGTTGTTTGCTGACTGAATAATGAATGAATGCCCTCTTAGTTCCTCACCTGTCCCACTCTTGGAAATTTTCAGGACTTCTTTCTGAACTAATTAATCACAGCCTGCTGCATCCTGCCTTGTTTCTAAATTATGTGTATCTCTTTCCTATTGATTTAGAGTTCCTTGTGGCAGGGATCTAATAGAAAGTTTGAGACCTATTTCTGTTTAAGTACTTGTTGAACTGACTTAGACTTACTTTCAAAATTTCAAGTCCTTTTCTTCTTTGAACTTTAATCCCAGCTCACAATGATATTATTACTTTATTCTATTTTTCCTTTCAATGTCTAGTCCTACTACTGCACAAAAATGACCACTCACTCAAAGACTACAAATAGGTTTCATCTAGTGGGCTGACTCCTGGTTGATTTGTACTGACTCTTGCAACATTGCACTGCGAAGAGCTTGAGAACACAGTTCTTCATTCAGCAGGAAAGAATGTCATTTTGGCTTAATTACGTCATTTTGGCTTAATTACGTCTTCTATGGGCTTGGAATGGTGGAGTGAATGCTTGCCATTTATTTGCTACCCCAGGTCTTGGAATCAACTGATAGATCTTAAAGTCTTACCTCTCAGAACTCTAAGCTAGTTAATGTCACCACACATCTTTCTACATCATTTCCCAATCTCTGTAATTTTTCATACCTTAAAAAGGGGAAGGAGAATCCTACCAAGAGTCACATCCTCTCCTTGCTTCACTTAAGGATTTTACTAAAGAGTTACCTCTACCTCTCACCTTCATATTGGAGGCATCAATAGAGAAGCAAAAGATATTCAAGTTCTTCTCACAGGAACATGGGGACCTATGCTTTAAACACATAGCTTATTCTGTTTCTTAATTTACTAGACAAAAGGACAGAATGACTGAATTAATGAAAGAGCAATTATTTTGTACTAACTATATGCCAGTCACTGCTCTAAGTAACTTACATGGATAATCTCATTTAGCATGGACAATCATGGAAGAAAGGAACTATCACTATTTTCACCATCATCATCCCTAAATTAGAGATGACAAAATGATGTTAAGTAATATGCTCAGTACTTCTGCTTTGGTGAGCAGCAGATGTGAATCCTGGGTTGTGAATCCAATAAATCTAATTCCAAATCCCATGTTCTTAACTGCAATAATAGGCTATTTCTCTAATTGGGACAATGGGCCACCTTTAATTACTGGGAAAATAACTGAGCTGAATGGTAATGTTCAGAAACAGCAATTTCAGGTTGGACTTGGGTTAAAGTCTATAACCATGCCCTAGTGTGACCTAACTACATCTCTCTGAACCACTCTTCCCACATGTGTAAAATGAAGTTAATGCTCCCTAAATGGTGAAATTACTATGAGGATTAAGTGAAATAATTGCAAATAAAACAACTGGCCTATAGGAGATGTCAGTCATTTTTGATTGCCTACTCTCCTTATGGTTACTATCATCTTTTAATCTCTTGTGGTTCTTATAAGTAATCAGATGCTGGTACTTTAGGTTTAAAAAAAATCTACAGCTCATTAGAGAAGCAAAAGTAATTAACATTTTATAGTGAATTAGAAGTTTGTATATCATAGTATAAACAGTGTATCACAGTTATTAGAAAACCTGGTGGAGGTTTTTAAGTAATTATAGGGTCAATTTCATAGTACTCCACCAAAATCCTAATCCAAATGAACTGTTTAAAGTAAAAAAGCAATTATTCTTCCTTTAACAAACTGCTTTTGGCATCTCTTCAGTCTACAATAAGTATTTCAACAATTACTAAGTGCTTATGTCACATCACTGATGAGGAGTGGAGGAACTAAGTAGGGAATGGGGACAGGGTCCAGTGGAGATAATGGGCCCCTGAGAGGGATGAGCAGGAAAAAGAAACTGTAGAAAAAGAGCAGGCTGAGGTGAGTTCAGGTTTTACTGATGGAGTCTATATGACAGGTAGGTGGCTAGAAATGTGTCAAAGCCAGAGAAGTGACTGTAGCCACAGAAACAAATGGCAATGGCAAGAGCAGCCAACATTGAGCCAAGCACTGAAAGGAGATTCTGAGGGTAAATGCAAAGAAGTATGGAAACAAGGCCCAATTCTGTTGTCCTTACATGTTCCAAAACTCAGAATTTTAAGCACTATACTCAGCTCATCAGAGGGTACATCTGGTTTCATGTTGAACATACCTCTGCAGAGGCAGAAATAGTAGCTGCTTGTATGTTGTAATTTGAGAGGATATAAGACTTTGATAACAATATCACATACCTATAAGGTTAGTGTAGGATTGAGCCCAAAGTAAACTTGTTTTCAACTGCACTGTGAGCAGCAATTTAAACATGAATGTCTAGGTAATATTAAACTTGGAAGCCTAATATTGCAGATAATTTTTTATAAATCATTCAAATTTATACTTTTTAAAAATAGCAAATGTGATTTTGTATGTATAATTTGGATTTTTTGCAATACAGACTGAAAAATTGTCCTGTTTGCTCCCACAAGATTGAAGAATAAATGTTAAAAATAACTAGCAATATGTTTGTAGATCAAATGAAAAGCTTAGTTTTCTTTGTGTATATGTAAAATTAAAATTAAACCAGCATTAAGTATGACTTTTCAAACTTAAACAAGAAGAATGTGAATTAGAGTTGTAAAGTTTATCACATTGTATTATTTTTCAAAACTAGCTGTATTTTCTAATTGATTCCTCTAACTTCTTTTTTAAAATTTTAGTATGCAAAATATTTTGTGCCATTGAAGCATATTTTTAAAATTAGTCCAAAATATCTAAATTAGCAAACACACCAGCTTCATTTCTATTAAAGTTAAGACCACAAAGATCTAGCTCTGTTATTTTACAGTTTCAATTAATTCCCTTTAATAATCTATATCAGATACACAACTCCTTTACCAAGCATCCACTAGATGTCAGTTTCTGGGTTAAGTGCTAAGGTTACAAGAATCAATAAGCTGCACATGGGAAGTGCACAATATAATTGGTTAGAAAAGCTGACAAATAACTATACTACAATGAAATTAGTGCCCCAGGTCTCTCCTTCTTCCAGTCAGATTTCTTGAACAAGTTCTCTGTATTAGCTGTCTCTATTTTCTCTCTTTCATTCTTCACCCTACTTCATGTGGCAATGCCACCAGTCCACCAAATGGGATTCTCAGATGATCACTTATGAGGTCACTAAATACAGTGCAAAAGTCTTCATACTTACCTACTAAATCTCAGCAGCATTCAACACTGTTACTCTATCATTTTGAAATGTTCTCACTGTTTTCAATTTTTATCTGCTGCCTCTCTGATCACTCCTTCTTTCTTTCCTTTTTTGGCCATCCTCTTCGACTCAGACTTTAATTGTTGAGATTATTAAAAAATTACTCAAAATCCTCTTTTATTAAAAACAAAAAAATCTCCTCTCTCCCCAGGTATCTGATAGAATGTGTATGCTAAAGACTCTCAATGTGTTTCTCCTGTTAATCCTTTCTTCTGAGCCACAGACTCATTTATACAATAGTCCTCTTGATGCCCCTCTTGGATGTCTAAAAGGAACTTCAAACTCAATTTATCTAAAACCAAATTCATTATTGTTCTCCAACCCACCCTCCCCCTTTGCATAATTACCACTTAGTTACTTGTAATCACAGTTCAAAAGTCACTTCCTCAGAAAACTCCATATAGCAGAGGCCATGATATTTTGTTCTTCCTTGTATATCCAGTGCCTTTCACAATGTCTACAACATAATAAGGAATAAATACATACTTTATTTGAATGAATGAGCAAGCAACCTATGGAAACACAGAGCAAGGGTCATCAATTTGGCTTAGAACGTTCGATTTAATGAGGTTCTCTTAATGTATGAACAAGATTTTGACAGGATATGAAGGAAGGCAGAGGAGGCAATAGCGGCAAAACAACGGAAGTACTCAGTGTTTCAGAATGAAGCAAGGACTGCAGAACAAAGGTCATGGTGAAGCAGGGACTGGAAGTTAGGAGGTGGGGTAGAGGAGTAGGTACGGGAGGGAATGGAGGACTGCGGAAAGAGCTGAAAAAGTAGGTTTTGACCAGAGTATGAGGAGTCTGGACGTAATCCCATAGGCAATGAGGAGCCACTGAATGTTTCCAAGTGAAGAAGAAGAGATGATCTGTGTTTTAGCAAGTATAGGATACTGGTTATTAAGTTATTTATTCTAATCTCCAAATCCACCTTTTTATACCCTGTTCTGGCAAGCTGGCACTGGGACTCTGCAATCACATTTCTCTTTTGCCAGCTGGTCCCCTGTTAGATTCTGTCAATGGGGTACTCTAGAAGGAAATTGGAAAGCTAGTAAAAGGGAAAAGAGACTCTTGCCTGTCTATTTGATTCTTTTTTTTTTTTGTCAGCAGCACCCTGCATGCCACTTGAGCTTCTTTTGGCACTCTTGGCACCTACTTCATTAGGCCTCATGGAGGAACCAGAAGCATCCAGACAGTGCCCCCGCTCTTATATCTGAGTCCTAGGTTTGTGGGACCTTTCCTTTAGCTTTCCAGTTTCTGATCACCACAGCTTCATTCCTCTGTTCCCTCTGCCCTGGAAGTGACAGTGACTTCTGCAATTACTCCTTTCGTTACTTCAAGTTCCACTTTGCTTTTTTCAGTCCTCTAACAATAGCCTCTTCAGTTCTCTCTATTAAAATACTTAAAGTGGTTTCTGTTGTTCTGACTGGAATCTGACAGATACAAGGGCTTTACTGTGGATTAGAAAATGGAGTAGAAGAACTAGAGCTAGAGGACCAGCTAAAAGACTGCTTCAATATTCCAGGCAAGAGCTGAAGAAAGTCAGTGGCTATATGAGTGATGATGGTAATGATAAAAGTGATAGGAGCTAATACTTAAAGAGCACTTGCAATGTTCTAAGTCCATAAGTCCTATGATATAGGTACTATGCGTATTTCCATTTCATAGATAAGGAAAGAGAGGCCAAGAGAGGTTTTAAGTAATGGGCCAAGTCTTATAGCTAGTAGTGGTAGAAAAAGGATCTAAACCCCAGTCTTCTGGTTCCAAAATCCTTCCTTCAAACAACTACAAAGGGGTTGAATTCTTGAGTTATTTCTGGAAAGGAAAAGCAGTAGTATCTGGATGCTAATTCAACAGAAAGGATCATTGAAAGGGAGGAGTCAAAAAAGAAAACAACTCAGAGGCTCTTAGTTTTGATAATTGGTGGATGATGAGGCTATTAACCAAAGATGGAAAACAAAACAAGATCAGGTTTGGGTACTAGTAGGAATAATTAATTCCGTTTTGAATATTTTGAATTAAAGGTGCTTTCTAGGACATTTGAGGAGTCATGACAGTTGAAAGTTGGATATGAGTTGAGTCTTTTAAAAAGGCTGATATTGGAGATAAAGATTTAAGAGCCCTCAGAAAAAAAGATGATAGATAAAGCCAAGGAAGCAGATGATGATGCCAGCTCTGAAAAGAGAGCTGGGGCAAGAGAGAGGGCATAGTTTTCAAGCTGTTAGATATAAATGTTCATGTGTCTTTTTTCTACTTAAAGAATAGCAAACAAGTTTTCAGAAGAAACATGTATTAAGCAATAGAATGGAGACATGGGTGAAAGAAAATGTATATGGTATGACACATAAGAAAATAATGACACTATTCAAGAGTGGGTTTTTTTGAAGGAAACATACAGGAGGGAGAAAAGAAAGATAGAGTTTTAGAATAAAATGCTTAATTCCTAAAGTGAAATGCAGGATCCCCGTAGACTGATTATACTTTTCGGAAGGGTTTGGCAGCAGAGACAGGAATGACATCAGCAAACCATTCCTTAGCCCAGTGGAATGAGTCACATTTTTGTCTGTTTTCACTTGATTAAAATATTTTACATTTGTTGAGTTTAAATAATAGTTTTTTTTAAAGACAAGGACGTCTTTGAAAGTGGAAAATAGAAAGGCCAAATATGGTAAATATCTCACTAACCAGAATTTTAGCATCATAGAAACTAATAACTTTGATTTAAAGAGACAATTTAAAAATTCTATTCAAGAAATAATTTCCCAAATCCCATAAAAGTGTTTTCCAGACTTTCTTAAACTTTTAACTTAATCCCAGAGGAAACCCTGAAAAAGGATGATCTTCTATGATATTTTCAAAAGTATAAAGTTCTTCTGAGCTGTAGAAAAATTGGTAATATTTGAGCATTATCTGGCCTTTAAAACTTACTTTGTTCAGATTAGTGTAAACTGCTGGTTTTGATGGCTCAAATATATCTAAACATTTGCTTCTTTGGAACAGAGCAGGCAGGAAAAAGCAGAGTAAAGGGGTGGAGTCAGAAGGTTTGCTTCTTTACAGGGATCTATGCCAAGTAATCTGCAAACAATTCATTTCCTGGCAAATGTCTGCTAACTGGTTTGCTCGGGAATTTTTTTTTCCTATTGTAGCTGCTTATACTGACCTTCAGATCCCTTGGCAACGAGAGAGATTTATAATTACATAGACTTCACTCAGAAAAGAAATCCATTGCCGCTGATTTTAAGCAGTTAATTTTCTAAGTACGTGAACTATTGTGAGATCCAAATTGATAATATAGAGAAAGAAGTCTGTAAATTGTGAGGCACTGCACAAACCATAGTCATTATTTATTCAGTCTGGGGCATGTAGAGATCATCTACAAATGAGAGTAACACTGTATAGTATCATTTAGAATTAAGAAATCATGCTGTTTTCCAAGATTCAATTGTTCTTTATCTTGTAGTGACAATTAAATACTGTTTATCAGTAAAACTTACCAAACTCTTAAACAAGTGGGTGGGTCTTTCTAAATATAAACAAAAACCACATAGAAAAAAAATTGAGAAATTAACTCACTGAAAGTTTAAAACTATTTTATGTCAAAATATTCAGGTGACAAATGACACACTGTTAAAAATAATAATTATTATTATATGATATGACAACATTATATGATAAACAAAGAGTTGAGGTTTATATCTTAAGAAGAATCCTTACATATCATTAATAGAAAGGCAAACACTCCAACAGAAAAATAGGGCAAACAATGAACAGGTCATATACAAAAGAAGAAATACAATGGCCAAAAATACATTGAAAGAACAAATTATGAGGCATACTAAAAATCAAGTAATGAAAATTTTAAAAACAATAAGTTTATATTTCTTATGTTTCCAATTGGCAAAGATTATGAAATGAAAAGATCCAGGGGATTCTGGCAAGATTATGGAGGTGGGAAAGGCATAGTTTTCAGATCTTCGATAATCCCTCATAAAAACAGACAAACTAGAGAGCAAAATAAAAAATCCTTCAATAACATTTACAACAAAATTAGATGACAAGGTAGGTATCTTTGCAAACCCCTAATACTTGTATGTGGGGACAAACTACCAATAGCCTCAAACCTGCAAGGTATGGGAAGCTATGCAGGAGAAAACCAAGGGAAACAAAGAGGCATTTGATGAATTTGAGAAAGGACAAGTCAACCCCAAAATACCTGCTAGCAAGCAATCACTGTAATGTTCAGTAGACCTGTTTGAGATTAATTGCTCAGAGAGGGAGCTGGCTCAGTAAGAGTGATCCACTCAGGTGGGGAGGATATTTTACCACTGATATTATTTGAAATTGCCACTGCAGGCTGATAATATAAAGCAGACTGACTATTAGTTGTTTGTTTTATTATTTTTTTTTTTTTAATTCTCTAAGACAATGTGCCCCCCTTCTTCCCTATACCTTGAGTGAACTGCTTTCACTGCCACCCCTACCCTGGCAGGGAGAGCTCAATAAATTTAGAAAAGTTATCTGAGTGAAGCTTCCTTTTAAGAGTTCAGGAAAACAAAATTCACCATAAAAATGAGTAAGAGATAAGTTTCGAGGTTAAATCCTATGCAAAGTTATTATAAGAAAAAGAGAATATGGAGCTGAATAATATCCCTCCAGACACTTAAAGCATATCAGAAAGGCAAGCTCAAAAAGCTGATCAAAAATATAATATACTACTTTGAAATAAACTGAAAGACATTAGCAAAATGATATAGTCATTGAGAAATAATGATGAATCCAGTAGCAATGAGGATCTCTGACACCCAGACTGTGGTATTGAAATATCATTTCCTAATAAAAGAAATCAAGGATTCTTGGAAAACCAGCTGATTCCAGGTTTGGGGCAAGAATAAACAAGATGAGGCTAGAACATCTTGACATACCAATGGCAAAGAAGTAATCAAAGATCACTAAGGTAATGCCAAAAGTTTTCTGTTGGCCAAAGATGGAACAATTTGAGCTTCAATAGAAATAAGATTTGCAATGGTTTGAGATGTACAAATATGTCTAAATATATGATTTTATAGTGATATTTAATTAAATTGGTCATCTTGAAAACTGAGTGTGGGAGAAATCAGGCATTTCTCCTACCATTCTTTTATGAACTATACCTCTTGATAACCAAGTAGTAGACAAGGAGAAACATATTCTTTTAAAATCATTTCAGTTAATAAATAAAAACAAAGAATACCACAATTTGGTGATCCACAAAGTATTGCTGGGTCTAGACATTGAACTTCTAACATCGGAAAGAGATAGCTAGACATTCTGTGCTTTCTGAAGAGAGAACACAATATCACCTATGATCTTGCTATGGTGAATTTATCAAGCCTCTGGACCTAACTACCAATTTGCAAGAAATATAGAGGAAAGTGGAACTGCATCATAACTATGCAATCACCAAAGTCCAGACTGTGGGAAACTGTAAAGATCAAATGGCTTGGGTGCCTTAAATTGTAATGAAAAGAAAAAGAAGGGCACAGAGAGGGAACTTGAAGATTAAAAGACATAAAAGGCATATCACATTAAAATAATGAGTAAAACTAAACTATAACAACTAAGGATGCAAAGCTTGGTGATGAAACCATAGAAAAATGCAAAAATGTGATCAATATAAAGGTCAGGAAAGTAGGTTTTTTGGAGGGAGGTGGGAAAGGAGTTTAGGATAAGGTTTAGGATAAGGCACAAAAAGGGGCTTCTGGGGTGGCAGGCAATGTTCTCGTTCTTGATTTGAGACCTGGTTTGTGGTTACAAGGGTGTTTGCCTTGTT
>JAQZBX010011138.1:0-43236 GCA_029593785.1 Cabassous unicinctus | reverse complement strand
CAGCTTCGTTCCATTGTGGTCAGAGAAATTACTTTGTATAATTTCAATCTTTCTGAATTTTTTGAGAGTTGTTCTGTGAGCTACCGTGTAGTCTATCCTGGAGAATGATTGTGCCCTGGAGAAGAATTTATATCCTGCTGTATTTGGGTGTAATGTTCTGTATATGTCTATTAGGTCTAGCTCCTCTAATGTATTATTCAAGGTCTCTTTTTCATTATTGATCCTCTATCATGGTATTCTATCTAATGGTGATAATGGTGTATTAAAGTCCTTCACTGTAATTGTAGAGGCATGTATTTCTTCACTTAGTTTTTCCAGTGTTAGCCTCATGTATTTTGAGGCACCCTGATTAGGTGCATAAATGTTATGATTGCTCTTTCTTCTTGATAGTATCCTTTTTTTGTCTCTTAAAAGAGTTTTACACTTAAAGTCTATTCTGTCTGACATTAGTATAGCTATTTTCACCCTTTTTTCATTACTGTTTGCATGTAAAATTGTTTTCCAACCATTCACTTTCAACCTCTTTGCATCCCTGGGTCTGAGGTGAGTTTCTTGTGGACAGCATATAGATGGGTCATATTTTCTTATCTATTCTGCCATTTTGTGTCTATTGATTGGGGAGTTTAATCCATTAACATTCAATATTATTGCCATCAAAGAATTACTTACATTAGCCATATTTTCTTTAGGTTTATGTAAACCTATGTTATTTTTATTTTTATTTTATATCTTTTAGTTATTCTTACCAATAATCTTCTTTCCTACATTCTCCTCCAACCCTCTCTCTCCTATTTTTTATTTTCAACCTGCAGAACTCCTTTTAGTATTTCTTGCTGACAAACTCTCTTAATTTCTGTTTATCTGTAACTATTTTAACTCTCCCTCATTTTTGAATGCCAGCTTTGCTGGATAGAGAATTCTTGGCTGGCAGTTATTTCTTTTAGCACCTTAACTATGTCATACCACTGCCTTCTTGCTTCCATGGTGTAGCAGTTTGGCAGTTTGATATAGTTATGAATTCCAAAAATAGCTATTGGATTATGCTTGTAAACTGGTCTGTTCATCTGGGCATGATTAAGTTATGATTAGGGCATTGACTGGGCCACACCAGTAGGGTGTTGACACCCACCCCTTGGTGGGTGGGGTCTCAAAGATGAAACACATGTCAAAGGACAAAGTTGGAGTTCTGATGTTGGAGTTTTGATGTTGGAGTTCTGATGAGGAAGGAGAGAAAGCCCAGGGAAAAGAGATGAGCCATGCACCTGACAGTTCACAGCTGGCCTTGTGGAGAGAGGCAAGGCTAGAGAGCCTCATAGTCTACAGCTGACCTTGTGGAGGAAACAGAGGAGCTGAGCCTGGAGAGAAATGGAACCCTGGGAAGAGAGGAACTCAAGAAGCCTGAACCCTGGCAAATGTCAGCAGCTGTCTTGCTCCAATATGTGGCAACAAACTTTGGTGAAGGAAGAAACTTATGCTTTATGGCCTGGTAACTGTAAGCTTTTACCCCATATAAATACCCTTTATAAAGACCAACAGATTTCTGGTATTTTGCATCAGCTCCCCTTTGGCTGACTAATACAAGATTTGGTATCAGGAGTGGGGTAGTGCTTTGCAATTAACAAAATGTTGGAATGGTTTTATAAATGGGTAAGGGGTATTTTTTGGAGGAATTGTGAAATGCTTAATGGAAAAGGCCTAGATCACACCTTTGAAGAAACTGTTATTAGTAATGTGGATGCTGAAGAAACTTTTTATAATGCTTTAGAAGTAAATAATTCTGTATTTTGAAACATTAGCCTAACCATCACAGTCCACCCCTTGTCAACTCAGCCAGGTAATTGTGTCCAGGTGTTTGGTCCAGGAAGCACTGGGGTAATTGTAATACAAAAATATTTATGGACTTTGGTCACCAGTGAGTTTACTGGGTGGATGGCTGATTACATATGCATCAATCAAGGAGATTGCCATCAGCTACGGGTGGTGCTTTCATCCAATCAGTTGAATACCTTAAAAGGGGAAGTGATTTCAACATTCAGAGAGAATTTCCCAGCTCATCTTTGGACAGCCAATCGGAGCCCCTGGTTTGCAGCCTGCCTGTGGAACCTGGACTTGTGCATCCCCATGATCATTTGAAAGACTCTTATAGAATCTCATATTATTGACAGATCTCTCCTGTTGATTCTGTTTCCTTAGAGAACCCTGACTAATACACATGGTTTCAGATAAGAAATTAGCACTTAATCTTATCAAGATTCCCTTGTATGTGATGGAGCTCCTTTCTCTTGCTACTTTCAGTATTCTTTCTTTGTCTTGAGCATTGGACAATTTGACAAGTAAGTGTCTTGGGATAGGCCTGTTAGGATTTATACTATTTGGGTTTTGCTGTACTTCCTGGACATTTACGTCCATGTTCCTCAAAAGAGATGGGAAGTTTTCAGCCATTATTTCCTCCAACACTCTTTCTGACCCTTTTACTTTCTCTTCTCCCTCTGGGATGCCTATAACGCATGTATTTGTGTGTTTCATGTTGTCATTCAAATCTGTAAGCCCTTCCTGGATTTTTTCTTTCTTTTCATCTACCTATTCTACTATCTGTTTGACTTCAGATGTACTGTCATTGACATCAATAATTATTTCCTCTACCTGTTCAAATCTGCTGTTATGTACTTTTAGTGTATTTTTGATTTCTTGCATTGTGCCATTCTTCACCATCATCTCTCTTATATTTTTATTTATATTTACAATTTCTTCAGTATGTTCCCCCAGTGTCTTCTTAATATACTTTATCTCTTCTTTCACTTCATTAAGTTGATTCATGATATTTGTTTGGACATTGCTGATTAGTTGTTCCATGTCCTGCATCTCCTCTTATTTTTCAGTTGTTCATTAGACTGGGCCATGTCTTCTTGTTTCTTAGTATGGCTTGTAATTTTTTGTTGGTGTTTAGGCATCTGTTTATCTTGATGTGCTTATTTGGTTGGTTAGCTTCTCTTTCTACTCTAGGGTTTTATTTAGTTGCTGTTGTTGTTGTTATTGTGTGTATGTGAAGATTCCTTTTTGACACTTGGTTCCTCTTATTCTATATTCTTGCAGTTATCTGTGTTCCTTTGAAAAAATAGGACCAGAGAAAAGGAAAGAGATGAGAAGAGAAAAAGAATAATAGTAATAATAATTTTTAAAAGGTAGAAGGGGATCTGCACAAGAGCTAGGAAAATAAGGAAGTAATATAAATAAAAAAACAAAAAAAGTACAAAGGAATATGAATTCAAAAAGTGGAATAGAAAAATGAAACATGGTACAAAATAGAGGGAAAAAAATAAATTAAAAAGCTGGAATGATGAGAAAAGAGGAAAGGAGAAAAAGAAAAAAAGGAACAGTAAAAAATAAAAAAAAAATAACAGATCCAAGAAAACCCAAAACAAGAAAAAAATCTGTTTATATGTTCCCTGTTATAAGGTTCCAGCTGGGTGCTGGATAACCTGGTGGATCCCTCTCTGGATCACTTTTCTAAAGAAACCCAGGAATCAACCCAGAGAACTTCTGTGTGCAAGGAATGAATTCCTCCACTGAGCTACACTGTCTCTTTAGCTTTTACAGGCTTCAGAAAGCTTACCTGGTTATATCTGCCACCTTTCCCTCAGGCGGGTTAGGCTTCTAACAGTTTGCCAAGGTGGGTTGTTTAGGTCTCTGTCTCCTCTCTACCTTAGTTCCTCCTTCTCCCAGGTCAGCTGGGTGTGATAGCTTGCCTGATCAGATCCTCCTCTTGTCTCCCTGCAGCCACTTCAATGCCAGTTGGGGAACCTCCAAGATTCAAAAGGAGCTTCTCTGGCCCAACTCACCAAACAGAAACTACTCTCCATCCTCCACCAGACTCTTCTTTCTCCTGGAGAATGCTTTATCCCACTCTGTTGGTTGCAGTGAGTTAGGGGCTTTGCCCAGGCTACCTTGAAGGTGGGGTATATGTACCATTTCCAGCCACAGGGGCGAGTAGCTCACAGTTTTCCTCTGGCTTCTTTATCTGTGTAGTTCCTTCCTGGATAATGCGTAGCACTTTCCCATTCTATAAGTCTCCAAAGCAGCTCCCTCGGATAGTTTTTTGCCCTTTCTCCATTCTTTTTTGTGAGGGAGTTGGACTCTGCCTGCCTGCTTCGATGCCATTTTCCTGGAAGTCAGACATATCTACTTTAAACACCCAGTAGAGTGAGAAGGTCTTCTGGGAAATAGTGGGGACACCCAAACTCCATGAACAGGGAAACTTTAAAGCAACTAACAAGCAAAATCCCAGGACAAGACACAGGCCAAGAAAAGACAGGAAGATCCTTACACTTTGTATTCACTTTGGGTGGACCTTTCTGATAGGGGGCCTGGCATTCTAAAAAACTCTGTGATATCATCAGCTGTTTATAAACTCAGAATCAGACATCTCAGGGAATACTTTCTAGAATTACCCTTTTAAAATATTAAAATAATATATAGTGTGCAAAAAAAATTTACAAGACAAACAAGAAAAGGAAATAATGTACCATCCAAAGGAAGAGGATAAAAATACAGAAAACACCAGCAAAGAAGATAGGACTGTGGAAATACCAAAGACTTTTTAAAAAATGATCTTATAATATTTCAAAGAGAAGAAGGAAAATCCAGAGAAAGAACTAAAGGATATTAGGAAAACAATGAATAATCAATATGAGAATTGTAGTAAAGAGATAGAAATTTTAAAAAGGTTCCAAACAGAATTACTGGAGTTGAAGAACACAATAGCTGAAGTGAAAAATTCCCGAGAGGGTTTCAACAGCAAATTGGAGCTGACAGAAGAAAGAAAAAATGAAATTGATATCAAGACAATTGAAATGAGTCAGGATGAAGAACAGAAAGAAAAAAGAATGATAAAAAAGACAAATACCCTAAGAGACTTCTGGGATACTATTAAGTGTACCAACATATACATTATAGGAGTCCCATAAAGAGAATAAAGAGAGAAAAGGGTGAAGGAATATTAAAAAAAATAACAATAGAGAACTTCCCTAACTTAGTAAAAGTCATAAATATGCACATGTAAGAAGCTCAGAGAATACTAAACAGGATAAATATGAAGAAAAATACACCCCATTATATATTGATCAAATGTTTAATTCAAAGGAAAAGGAGGTAGTTCTGAAAGCTGCAAGAGAAGAGCAGTGTGTTATATACAAGGGAGAACAAATTAGATTTAGTGCCAATTTCTCATCAAAAACCATGGAGGCAATCAGGCAGTGGGTTGAACTACTTAAAGTATGAAAAGAAAAAACTGCTAACCAAGAATTTTATATCTGGTGAGACTTTCTTTCAAAAACAAGGGGAGATTAAGACATTCCCAGATAAACAAGTTAAACCATGGACAATATTTAATAGTACAACTATAAAAATGTGCTTTCATCAATTGAAACAAATGTATCACACCAATGCAAGGTGTTAATAATAGGGTGGTATTTGGGAATCCTGAATTTTATGCATGATTATTCTGTAAATCCACAACTTCTCTAATAAAAAAATTAAAATAAAAAAGTATACACATTATATAACTAAAAATGAAGAGCTTTAAAGTGTTCCTAAATGAGAGCACTAAATATTATAAAGATAGTAATATTTCTATAATCAATACTTTGATTTAATCACATGCAAAAAACTTAAACATGGGCTTAAGAAATACCCTCTTCTACCTCTACTCATTCTAACCCCTCCCCAAGATAAAGGTTTGAAACTTGTCAAATTGAATGTAATGTGAAGGAAAAAAATTATTTGGAAAACAGGCAAGATATATTTTAGAAGAATAAACAATGACTGGATACTGCACACTTTTCTAGTCAATGCTGTTATAAAAGTAAGCAAAGCAAAACAGTGATATTGAATAGTCTTGAAGATCAATGCAAAAGAACTATAGCAACAGCAATAAATACTATATAATTTAGTTTAAGGTGACATCATGTTTTAGTATGAAATAAAAATGCATTTTGCTGTGGCAATTGGATAATTATTATACATGTCCCCCACGTCTCCACAAAATACATGTTCAAGTCCTAACCTTTAGTCCTGTGAATGTGAACCTGTTTCAAACTAGGATCTTTGAAGATGTCATTAGTTAAGGTGAGGCCATATCAAATCAAGGTGGAGCTTAATCCCATATGATTGGAGTCACTTTAGGAAATTTAGACATTGAGTAGGAGAAAAAAGGAGACAAACATGGAGTCTGTGGTGGATGCAGATGTTTAGTTATGGATTGCCAACAAGCGAACACTAGAATGCTACAGACTTGAGAGAAAGCATGGCCCTGCCAAAACCTTGATTTTAGACTTCCAGCCTCCCAAATTATGAGAATGTTGTTTAAGCCCACTAGTCTGTGGTACTTTGTTATAGCCTCCCTGGCAAACTAAAATAATAATTTAAGGAAAAAGCATGAATTGGTGCCTCTCTTGACACTTTGTATCAAAATTAATCCTACCACATTTTGAAAACTAAGTGTTAAAATAAAACCATGAAACAGAATAAATATAAGTGGAAATTTAGGATTGATAACTTTTAGTACATAAAAAAATATGAATGTCTACAAGTAAAAAATAATAATGAAGGTTAAAATACAAATGTGGAGCTAGGAAAAATATTTGCAATACTTTTGACAGAGGGTAAAAGCTTTACTACATAGAAGTGTCTTATAATTCATTCCAAAATAAGAAGACATCCTCTTACAAATTTGGATATCCAAATACCAAAGGAAATAAAATTCCCCAATAACCATACAAAAGAAAAATTCAAGATATAAAAATGCAAACAAGTTATGAATTGAATCATGAGTTTTAGGTGAACCTCCAACTTGCTGTTAAATGACCCTCATGGTAAAGATTTCAGATAAGTTAAGACTAGAAATTCAGTAGAAATTCTTTACAGTTTTATGAATTTATACGAGAGTACTCATTTTATGACACTAAACATTTATTCCTTTTAAAGTTTGCAATGTATTTTCCTTTAAAAATGAAAATGTAAATTAAATTTAGGTATATGTTGCAGTTGGGCAGTTTGATGTAATTATGAATTCCAAAAATATAATTGGCTCATGCTTGTAAACTGATCTGTTAATCTGGGCATGATTAAGTTATGATTAGGGAGTTGACTGGCCACCTCAGTAGGGCGTTGAGCCCCACCCCTTGGTGGGTGGGGAATCAAATATAAAAGGCAAGGCAAAGGACAGACAGAGCAGGTTTTGAATCGCAGTTTTTGAGAAGCAGTTTTGATGTTGTAAAGAAGGCCCCAGGAAAAGAGAAGCGAGCCGTTCGCCTGATAGTCTACAGCTGACCTTGTGGAGGAAACAGGAGCTAAGCCTGGAGAGAAACGCAGTCCTGGGAAGAGAGGAACCCAAGAAGCCTGAACCCTGGCAAACGCCGGCAGCTGTCTTGCTCTAACACGTGGCAATGGACTTTGGTGAGAGAAGAAACTTAACACTTTATGGCCTGGTATCTGTGGACTTGTACCCCAAATAAATACCCTTTATAAAGACCAACCCATTTTTTGGTATTTCACATTAGCACCCCTTTGGCTGACTAATACAGTATATGATAGAGAATTTCATATAGTTTAGAATTAAAGTAAGTTTACTATTATATAATACTTAGCACAGGGTGAAATAAAGTAATGAGACATTTTTTGTGCATGTTGAAATCAAAGAAATTAGATCTTTGAAAGCAATTATGTTTCATTCAAAGCATAGGACATTTTATCATTCCCTTTTAAAGAAAATTTTACATTTAAATATTTATATCCCATATATTCTTGCTTTTTGAGGGGGCCATGATTCAATACCAATAGTCTACTCTCTGGACCCCCACATGCACTTCCCACATGCAAAATATATTCATTCCATCACAACATCCAAAAAGCCTGAAGTCAATTCAGTAACAATGCTAAGTACAAAGTCTCATCAAAATCAGCCAAAGATGTAGTCCACCCTGGGGCAAAATTCTTTTTCCTCTGTGGACCTGTCAAACTTAGAAAGCAAGTTACCTGCTCTCAATATACAATGGTGAGTTGGGCATAGTATAGGCATTCCCATTCTAGAAGGGAGAAATTGGAAGGAAACCAGGGTCAAAGGCCCCAAACAAGTCTGAAACCCATTAGGGCAAATTCCATTGGATTTCAGGAGCTGAGAGTCATTTATGGATTGATATGCTAGCTACCAGGTGTGACAGAGTGGCAGCTTACCCCTTTCTAACTGCTTGCACAGCAACTATGCTTTCCCTAAATTCTGGAGTGTAGGCCCCACCCTCTGCAAGCATCAGAATTCCAGCCAGGCTCTTCATGGAAACCAGGAAAGGACCAACCCTCTCAGGCTTGGGGTGGTGGCACTCTCCCTGAAAACCTGGGGACAAGGCCTACCCCCTCCAAGTGCTGGGGCAAATGACACGCCCCCTCCAAGAGTAGGGACCAACTTTCCTTTTCCACACACACATAGATGGGCCTATTCTCTTGACCCAAGTTCTCTTTGGTCCAGACCTTGGCTTCCATGGTTCTGCCTTTGACGTCATTCTTCCTTCAGTTTGCTCCTTCTCTGCCCCTTTCAGGCATTGCTTCTGTTCATACAAATTTCATACATACAAAAAGCATTTTTTGGCTTTACAGTTGCAGGGCTCCAAATCATTAAGCAATAGAACTCTTTTCACAGATCCTTCCTAGATAACTACTCTTCCAATCCTGACTTCCACTGAAATGGCTGAAGGGATCCGTGCTCAGTCATAACTTTTTTAACAAAGGTTTGCTCAGTTAAAACCTCATGTGAAGCCCAGTTCTCTGGGGAGTCACTTCCTGAAAGCTCAGGGAGGTCCCTAATAGAGACACATCTGGCCCTAGTCTCAGAGCATGCTGTCTGGATAGGCTGACAATTTTCAAAATCATCAATTTCTGGTAACTTTGTGATTAAGAACTTAATTCTCAGCTTAACCCTTTCCTCTTGCATTTTATTATAAGCTGTGAAGAAGAGTCAGGCTGTACTTTTCACACTTAGCTTAGAAATCTCCTCAGCTAAATATCCAAGTTCATTGGTTAAAAGTTCCACTTTAAATCAGACAACAGAACTCAATTAGACAACTTCTCTGCCACTTTATAAAAGGATCACCTTTCCTCCAGTATCCAATAATACATTTATCATTTCCTTCTAAAACCTCATTGGAGTAACTTTATATTCATATCCACGTTCATATTCATATTTCTATTAACAGTTCCTTCAAAACAATTTATGCTTTTTCTATGAAGTGCCTCACAATTCTCCAAGTCTGTACCCATTACTCAATTTCAAAGCTGTTTCCAAATTTTTACATATTTGTCATAGCAGCACACCACATTATGATACCAAATCTTTTAGTTTCCTTGCTACTAAAACAAATACCATACAATGAAAATATATTGGCTCATGGTTTTGAGGCTAGTAGAAGCCTAAACTTGAGGCACCAATTGAGACTGGCTGTTGGTAGTCCTTGGTCCTTAACTTTTCTATCACATCAAAATTCATGTGATGATGTCTTCTCTTTTTTCTTCAGAGTTCTGTTACCTTCTAGCTCTTCCTCATGGCTTCCCCTGCCCCCGTTTGAATTTCATTCTGCTTATAAAGAACTCCAGAAATCAGATTAAAGCCCAAACTGATTCATTTAGGCCACTCCTTAAATGAAGTAACATCTTCAAGAGATATTATGTACAATGGATCCAGACCCACAGGACCAGAGCTTGGAACTTGTACCTGCCTGGTATGGGGTACATGATTGAACCCCAACAGTTTCCTTTAGATCTCTGAGCATATTTAAAACAGTTGTTTTAAAGTCTTTGTGGCTTCACAGGCAGTTTCTGATAATTTGTTTGTTTTCCCTGTGCCATGCTTTCTTGTTTCTTTTCAGTACTAAGCATTTGTTGAAAATTGGATATTTTTAATATCACATTGTGGAAACTATGGAAATCAGACTCTCTTCTTGCACCAAGAATTTTTGTTGCTGCTTGTTTTGAGTTGATTTGTTGTTTTGTGACTTTTCTAAACTGCTTTTGTCAAGACTGTACTCTTTGTCATATGTGGTCACTGAAGTCTGTCCCATGTTCCATTAGCTTAGTGGCCACCTTATGATTTGACATAGATTTCCTTTAATGCATGATTTCATTGTTAATACTTAAGTCAGATTCTAAAGTAGGTTCTTTAAAACCCCCTCTACCATCAAGTACATTTATGGCAGTTTCCCTTTAATAAACATTATTACCTTGTTACTGATGCCAGGTGTTTTAGTCTGCTGGGCTGCCAAAAGTAATATACCAGAAATAAGTTGGCCAGTGATCCTGAACTCCTGCAAAGCACATGGTGGCATCTGCTGGTCTCTCTCTTCACTTCCAGGTTCCACTTATTTCACCTTCTTGCTCTCATGTTTTCCTCTTTTCTCTCTCTGAATTTTATCCTCTTATAAAGGATTCCAGTAAGAGGATTAAGACCAACCCTGGGCCACATCTGACTGAAATAACCTAATCAAAGTTCCTTTAACTGGAGTAACTTAATCAAAAGGCCCTATTTACAATAGGTTTACACCCACAGGAATGGATTAGCTTTAAGAACATGATTTTCTGGGGACCACGTAGCTTCGAACCAGCACACCAGGACAAACAACTCTCCAGGGAATAATATGAAAGAAGATGAAAGTAATTAAGCATGACCCAAATAGATCTTCTTTGTATTATGCACTTTACTCACAAGAAATCCATGCAGACACTCACTCAAATGCTACCTTAGTTTACATAAAACTCTTAAGTGCTTGCTTGTCTAGTTTTCCAGGACACAATTAATTTGAGAAGCAATTGTTCCAGAAATAGACACTTTTTTAAAAGTTCTAAAATGTAGCCTGAAATTCAAGAATAACTTAAAATAATTACTAAAACATGTTTCATAAATGATTTTAAAAATATGCTTTTCAAACTGTGATCTTGTGGCATTTAAATTAACAGAACCCACTTAGATTGAGCTGTAATTGAGAAAAGTATTGAGTGAAAGTGATACATATTTCAAGTTCACTGGTAACACTTTTATTTGTTTGTCCTAGCAAATTAAAAATAAAAACAATAATAATAAGTTTGGCCAGGAAAACTAGAAAAAGAGAGACAGAGAGAGGAGGAGAGAAAGCTAAAGAGCATGTGCATGTGACAGAGAAAGAGAGAGATAAAGACTTAAAATTCTGCAATTAGCAAAGGGAGGAGAGTCAACAAAGCTTTCTTCAAGTGTCCTGATATTTCTGGACACTTCTCTGTTTTATAGTAAAAACTTCTATTTTCTTGGATCAAGGGAAATTGTATTTTTGTTTTGTTTTGTTTTACTTACCGGTCAATTCCAACCAATTATTAACTATGTGATAATAGATAATATTCTCCAATTGTTCTCTGCAGGAGTCTATGAGAGTGTCTGGAGGTTATATATGTTTCTCAAAAAGGTATCTCTTCATCTTAGACATCCACAACCTATACTAAGATATTAAAATTTCTGAGAAGTCTTTCAAGAAAGAAAGCTTTAAAAAACTCTATAACAGAATTTTTCAAATTTATTTGATGATTGATCTTTTTTGTTTTACATTTAACACATTTTTACTTGGTTATACCTTGGGAAACTCAATATTACATAATCAATCTCTCTGAATCTATGAAATGAAGATAAAAAGAACCATCCTCTTTTTCACAGACAGTGAAAATTAAGTAATATAATGTGTGGATTCATTGTGAATTATAAGATTTATATAAGTAAAAAGTAATTTTAGAGGATTGTGGGAAGATGGCAGACTAGGGAGCTTCAAGAGGTAGTCCTAACACCCAAACATCCATTAAACAGAGAAGAATTGTCTGAAACCCAATTATTTTGAAACTACAGTGGACAGAAGAACAATGTACAGTATCCAGAAAAGAGTGGGAAGAAGAGGCTGATAAATTATAGTAAAGAACAGTAAATTTCCCTGAGTGGTGGCTAGATGTGCTCATCTCCCACTCTCATGGCAGGCCACCATGTGTTCCAGCCTCCAGCTAACTCATTGGTGACAGAAAGATACATAAAAATGCTCTCCTGCAAGACCAGGGGTGGACACAACCAATCACTGATCACAGCTATTGATGAGCAAATCCATATCACTGAGGTGCCCACCTCTGAGGGCAGCCATTGTTTCAACCCACATCAGGCAAAGAGGGCAACGACCATTGTTCCAACCTGGCAGGGTGACAGCAGTGAAAACTTATGGATTCTGCACTTCCTAAGGGCTACAGGGAACAGATTGGAGACAGAAGGGTTGCATTTGCTGGGCAGACTAGGAAAGCTCAGCTTGAGGGAGCTATTGGAGAAGCTCTTGGCACCTTCCTGATCCCCTCCCCAGGACACTTTGGAGTTGGTGTGCACCCCTTTTGTGGGTCCCTGGCCCTGTTTTGGGAAAGTCTGACTTGAGAATGTCATCTCTGGTGTCTCCTCCTCCCGGAATTTGCCCTCTAGACAAAAGTAGCTTGAGACAATGAAAGGAGTGTAAGAAACTACAGAGATGGACAGTGTGGGCAAATGTCTGCTAGCTTCAAACACCCAGGAAAGTCAGTTCTGTCTCATAGGAAACAGGGGACAACCAAATTCCTGTAAACAGGGAAACTCCAAAGCAAAAATGAGCAAAAACCCAGGGCAAGACAGTGTCCTAGAAAGATGGAAAACTCTGCATTTTCATTCTCCTTGAGCAGACCTTCCTGATAGGAGAACTGAAGCTCAGGAAAATCTCTGTCTTATCACCAACTGGTTACAAAATCAAGAAACAGACATATCAGGAAATAAATCCCAGAGATAATATTTTTAAATATTAAAATATACAATGTGCAACAAAAAGTAAAAGAAAAAGAAATAGGAAAGGATGGCCTATCCAGAGGAAAAGGATAAAAATCCAGTAAACACCACTGTAGAAGACCAGGCTGCAGACATACCAAAAAGATATTTTTAAAAAATGATCTTAAAAATGCTCAAGGAGATGGAGGAAAATCCAGAGAAAGAATTAAAGGATATCAAAAACTAATGAATAAGCCATATGAGAATCAGAGTAAAAAGACTGGAGTAGAGGAACACAATAACTAAAATGAAACCTCCCCACCCCAAAAAGAAGGAAGATAGAAAGGGGCAGAAACAAGAAATAATGACAGAGAAATTCCCAAATTTAGCAAAAGATGTGAACATGAAAATCCAAGGAGTTCAGAGAACACTAAACAGGGTGAACATGAAGAAACATATATCCTGTCATATACTGGTCACCTACTGAATACAAAGGACAAGAAGAGAGTTCTAAAACCTGGAAGAGATAAGCAACTTGTTATGTACAAGGGATTCCCAATTAGATTAGTACTGATTTCTCACCAGAAACCACAGAGGCAAGATGGAAGTAGGTGAAATACCTAAATTGCTGAAAGAAAATAGCTGCCAGCCAAGAATTTTATATCTGGTGAGACTTTCAAAAAATGAGGGAGAGATTAAGAAATTCTCAGATAAACAAAAGCTGAGGGAGTAAGACCTGTCCACCATTAGACCTGCCCTACAAGCAATGCTAAATGGAGTTCTACAGACTGAAAGGAAAAGACACTAGACAGTGATTCAAAGTGGCATAAAGAAATAAAGAATTCAGCAAAGATAACCATTAGGGTAATTATAAATGCCAGTATTATTGTACAGTATTGATTGCATTTAGCAATCAATACTCTACAATGCAAATGCATAAAAATAATAATAAGTCTATGGTTTTGGACAAACAAAATACAAAGGCATGAGTCATAACAAGTGCAACAAGCAAGGCTGGGCAACAAAGTGGTAAAGGAAAAGTACATGTGCATGCTGTTGAATTTAAGTTGGTATCAAACCAAATATGATTGTTATATATTTAGGATGTTAAATTTTAATACAATGGTAACCATAAGGAAAATAGATGTAAAATATATCAAGAGAGAAGTGAGAAGGCACTGAATATGGTACAACAAAAACCATATCAAGTAAATATAAAAATAGGCATTAATAGAAGAGATGAGAAAAAGGTATAAGATTTACAAAGCTAATAACAAAATGGCAAAAGTCCTGTATTATCAATAATGACTTTAAATGTAAATAGATTAAACTCTTCAAACAGAAGGGAGATATTGGCACAATGGATAGAAAGCATGACTCAACTATGTGCTCACCTTAAGTCCAAAGATACAAGTAAGGTAAAAGTGAAAGGGTGGAAAAATATATACAATGAAATTATCAACCGAAATAGAACTGGGATAGCTATACTAATATAAGCTAAATAGAATTTAAGTAAAAAATGCTTACAAGGGACAAAGATGGTCATTATATACTAAAAAGGGGATAATTCAACAAGAAGATGTAACAATTAGAAATACATATTCACCTAAAGTAGAGCCCAAAAATATATGAAGCAATTACTGACAGCTTTGAAGTGAAAAATTGATGGCTTTACATTACTATTAGGGGACTTTAATACACCACTTTCAATAATGGGTAAAACATCTAGTCAGAAGATCAATGAAGAAATACAAGATTTGAATGATACTCTAAACCAAGTAGATCTAACAGACATATGTAGAACACTTCACCCAACAAAACACAGAATATACATTCTTCTCTAGTGCACATGGATCATTCTACAGGATAGACTATATCTTGGGTCACAAAACAAGTCTCAAGAAATTAAAAAAAATATTTCAATCATATAATGTATATTCTCTGACTACAAGGGAATGAAACTAGAAATCAATAACAGAGGGATAAATGGAAAATTCACAAATATTTGGATATTAAGCAACATACTCATAAACAACCAATGGGTTTCAAAGAAGAAATCATAATCAAAATTAGTAAATATCTTCAGGTGAATGAAAATGAAAATAAAGCATAATGAAATTTATGGGATATAGTTTAGGCCTTGCTGAGAGAGAAATTTATAGATCTAAATGCTTATAAAAAGAAAAAAAGACTTCAAATCAGAGACTGTACCAGTTTGGTATTGTTTATGAATTCCAAAAATAGATATTGGATTATGTTTGTGAACTGGTCTTTTCCATTGGGTATATTGGATTATATTGGATTCAGAGGTTTCACTTTTACTTGATTAAATAATGATTAAGGATTTGATTGGGCCACATCAGTACGACATTGAGTCCCCGCACTACAGAGAAGGGAGGTTGGAGTTTTGATCCCAGAGTCCCGGAAGTAAACACACAGAGAAGCAGATATGTGAGGAAGGAGAGAAGTCTCATTAAACACAGCATTGAAGAGAGATGAGCCATTTGCCTGATAGTTTACAGCTGGCCTTGTGAAGAGAGCAGGGCAGCTGAGCCCAGAGAGAAACAAGCCCCAGGAAGAGAGGAACCTAGGAAGCCTGAACCCTTGCAGACATAGGCAGCCATCTTGCTCCAACATGTGGCAACAGACTTTGGTGAGGGAAATAATTTATGCTTTATGGCCCAGTAACTGTAAGCTTCTACCCCAAATAAATACCCTTTATAGAAGCCAACAGATTTCTGTTATTTTGTATCAGCACCCCTTTGGCTGACTAATACAGAGGCCTAACCTCAAAACTTAAAGAAGTTGAGAAGAAAAGCCAGCCAAAACCAAAGCAAGCAGAAGGAAGGAAATGAAAAAAAAAAAAAATTAGGGCAGGGATAAATGAAATAGAAACAAACAAACAAACAAAAACAATAGAGAGAATCAACAAAACCTAAATTTAGTTCTTTGAAAAGATCAATAAAATTGGCAAACATTTAGCTAGAGTAACAAAGAAAAGAACAGAGAGGATACAAATAGCAAAATCAAAAATGAAAAGGGGGACATTACTACTGACCCTGCTGAAATAAAAAGGACTCTTAGAGGACACTATAAATAACTGTATGTTGATAAATTAGATAACCTATACAAAATGGACAAATTTCTTAGAAACACACAAATACTTATATTATTTCAAGAAGTAATTGAAGATTCCAATATACTGATTACTAGTGAAGAGATTGAATCAATAATCAAAAAGCCACCCAACAAAGAAAAGCTCAGGACCAGATGGCTTCACAAGGTAATTCTACCAAACATTCCAAGAAGACTTAACTCCAGTTATGCTCTAACTCTTCCAAAAAATTGAAGAGGAGAGAAAACTCCCTAGTTCATTCTATGAAAGGCTGCTTACCAAAGCTGGATAAAGATATCACAAGAATTAAAACTACAAACAAACATTTCTTAAGAATATAGGTGCAAAAATTCTCAAGAAAATACTTGCACACTGAATTAAACAGCATAGTCAAAGCATTATACAACATGATCAAGTGAGATTTATTGCTGGTATACAAGGTTGGTTTAACATAAGAAAATCAATTAATGTAATACACAGCATTTACAGAATGAAGGAAAAAAACACACTATTATCACAATTGATGCAGAAAAGGCATTTGCCAAAATTTGATAAAAATACTTGGAACACTACGAATAGAAGAAAACTTCCTCAGCATAATAAAGGGTTATATATGAAAACCCACAGCTAACATGCTACTTAATGCTGAAAGATTGAAAGTTTTCCCTCTAAGATTAGGAACAAGACAAGGGTGCCCATTGTCAACAATGTTATTCAGCATTGTACTGGAAGATCTTGCCAGAGTAATTAGACAAGAAAAAGAAATAGACATCCATTTTGGAAAAGAAGAAATAAAACTTTCCCTATTTGCAGACGATATCATCTTATATATAGAAAATCTTGCAAAAGTCCACAACAAACTTCCTAGAGCTAATAAATGAATTCAGCAAAGTGGCAGCACATAAGATCAGCACCAGAAAATCATTATTGTTTCTATACACTGCAGTGAACAATTGGAAGAAGAAATCAAGAAAAAATTCTGTTCAGAATAGCAACTAAAAGAATCAAATACTAGGAATATATCTAACCAAGGATGTAAAGGACTTGTACACAGGAAACTATAAAACATTGCTAAAAGAAATCAAAGAAGATCTAAATAAATGCAAGGACATTACATATTCATGGATTGGAAGACTAAATATCTTTAGATGTCAATCCTTCTGAAAGCAATTTAAAGATTCAATGTAATCCCAAACAAAATTCCAACGACCTTCTTTGCAGAAATGGAAAAGCCAATCATCAAATTTATATGTAAGGGTAAGGGGCCCCAAATAGGCAAAAACATCTTGAAAAAGAAGAACAAAGTTGGAGGACTCACATTTCTTGATCTTAAAACTTATTACAAAACACAGTAATCAAATTTCATGGTACTGGCGCAAAGAAAGACTTTATATGAATGCAACCAAATTGAGAGATCAGAAATCAACTCTCACGTTTTTGGTTAACTGGTTTTGACAAGGGGGCAAAGACCACTCAATTGGGAAAGAATAATCTCTTCAAGAAATAGTGCTAGGAAAACTGGATCTCCATTTGCAACAAAAAGAAAGAGGACCCCTACCCCACAAGTTATACTAAAATCAACTCAAAATGGATCAAAGACCTATGTAAAATAGCTATAGCTATCAAAGTCCTAGTAAAAACCAGAGAGAAGCATCTTCACTATCTTGTATTAGGCAATAGCTGTAGTTCTGTGTCATGAAAGGAATAAGTAAAAGAACTAGAACTTGAAAATATTCCTCCTCCTGCCTCACCCAGCATTTTATTTTTCAAACTGGATAGGCATCTATATAGATGGAACATATTTTAAAATAAAATTATGCTTCACAAACATAGAATCAAAGCTTGGAATCTTTCAAAAATTATTTTCACTGATGTTAACTATGAGAACACAGTAGTATTTCCAGGCATTTCGATGTTTTATGAAGACCGAATAAAATAATATTTAACATCAGGAGAGCTGAAGAAAATCAAGAACATTTTCCTAGTCTTGTGGACACTACTCTGTATTGATTAACATTTGTGTGTGTGCCTAAGAATTGAAGGTTAACTGAAATATGTAATCATAAGTAATTTATCAGAAATTAATTAAAAAGAAAAACAACTGATGTCATAATCATAAGTAGAATTCCTTTAGTAGCCACTTTAAGCACAAAATTAAGTACTATCTACAGGGAATTAAGAACAGAAAGTCATTTTCATAAGAGGCACTTAGTACATATCCTTATCCCTTTTGTCCACACTTCTCTTTTCTTGGATGGAGAATCAAGGGCAGTTTCTTGCATATATATTTTAGTGAGCCCATGCAGATTTCCTGGTGCTTGCCAGTTCATCTGGTGTCAACCATCAGTACCTGAAAATAACTTTATTTAAACTGCCTTTGTGAAGTTGGTGGTTTAGTCCATAACTTATTGGCCCAGCATCTTGAGTACAATGATTATGATTATGATTATGATAATGAAAATATTAATAGTTAGTGTAGTGTGCTACATAGTAACCAATTGATACTCTAGTGAAGATTTTAAGTTTGTATGAGATTTTAGACTGTGATATTTGGCCATTTGGGGTTTAGGAAAAGAAAAGGGGTCTGAAATATGTCAGTTCAGTAAAGCACATAAAAGAGACCAAGTGTTAAACCCAGGGAGAAAGATATGAGTAGATGAAACTCTTGTTTCCTCAGTTCCTTAAATGTTCCTGGTATACTCTTAGCTTAGGATTCTACCACTGAACTTTGTGTTCTTATTCAATTTCTTATTTAGTTTTCTGCTCAACCTGCTTAATTTTCTGTTTTTCATCAAGTCCTCTTGAAATCATCTTGAATCATCACTTGATCATTACCTTTTCCATCTCCACATCCACTGCCACTGATTCCTTCTATCTGTCCACTTGAGAAACCCAAGATGGGTTTCTCACCCTATCCCTCCGCTATCCCTACTTTGCTTTGGATCAACATAGGCCATTAGCTTTCTCCTAGAAGGAATGGACCAAGCAATGGTGTCCAATTTCAGTATGCCACACTTCTGTAAAGGGTTCAGATTACAGTCCAAATTGCTCAGAGGGGAAGGTTGAAGTTAAGTGTCATTTCATCAATTTTCAGAATTTAATTATTAATTGCCAGTTTTAAGATCCTCTAAGGAAAGCCACCTCTGACAGTTTGAAGTTATTTTAGGAATATCATAAAGAAAAAGATTATGTTTTTAAACTAATCTATTGCTGTGGTTGTGAGACCCTTGATTGTATTAGATTCTGTTATGGGACCTTGATTAGATCACTGATTAGATAACTTTTGACTGGACTACATCAGAAAGGCATACTCAGGTTGGGTCTCCACCAACTTGCTGGGCCTTATATAAATGTAGACACAGAGAAAGAGATACACACAGAGAAAAGAAGCCACCATTTTGATCCTGCCATGCAAAAAAGAGGGCTGTTGGAAAACAGAGAAGCCCAGAAAAACTGAGTGAGGTCCTGGAGCTGGAATCAGCAGAACATAGAGGCACAGAAAGTGGCCCCTGAGGGGCTGGGCCCATGGAGCAGCTCAAGACAAACAGAAAAAAGATTATATTCTTTAATCCATTCCTGTGGATGTGGAGCCATTTTGATTGGACTACATCAGTGAAGCATGACTTAGACTGGTTCTCTGCCATCTGGCTGAGCCTTATAGAAAGGAAGACACCATTTTTTACCCTGCCATGTGAGAGAGGACTTGAGAATTGCTAGTAGCCAAAGCTTAATCATGAAGTTCCCAAAAGGCTGGGCCCAAAGAGCAGCTCAAAGATGAAGAAACAAGCCATATGCCTAATAGCTCTCAGCTGAATTTGGTTAGAAAGTGGAGCAGCTGAGACTGAGAGAGGAGGCCTGGAAAGAGACTAGCTCTATGCCTGGTTGCCCACAGCTGAGCTCCTGTGGAAGGTGAGCCTGAAGGGGAAGTCAGAGACCTTGGCATATCACCTGCCATCTTGCTTTTCCATGTTGCAGGACACAGGATCACTAGTAGCTTACTTTGGTGAGAAATCATATCGGATAGTGCTTTGATTTGGGCATTTCATGGCCTCAGAACTGTAAGTTTTTACCCTAATAAATTTCCCATTATGAAAGCCAACCCATTTCTGGTACTTTGCGTTGTCAGCCCTGTGGCATTACCTTAATGGGAATTCTCTCACTGGATGCTTTTCACCAAGAGACATATTTTTCAAAGGATGAAAATTATATGTTCAATCCTTACACTAAGGTCACATGCCCGAAGTATTATATTTAGGCTTTGTTGAAACCTATTTCAAAGTGTTTCATGACTGCACAGGCTGCCACAAACCCCAATTAATTTGGCAAGACTTTTCTTTCAATTGATTGCATTCATTGCTAGTGGAGAAGCTGATAGCTGATGTGGCAGTTTGAGATTATTTATGAACCCCTAAAAGAGAGATTATGTTTGTAAACTGGTCTGTTCCTCTGGGTGTGATACCCTTTGAATGTATTAGATTCAGCTGAGATGTCTTTGATTAAATTATGTTAAGATTAGGGCCTTGATTTAATCATGCCAATAGGGCATGACTCAGGGTTGAGTCCAGCCCCATTGGTAGACCGATATAAATGGACACTCACAGAAGAAGACACACAGGAAGGGAGAGTGCTCCATAGACATGGAAGAGGAGAGAACTAGTCATTTCGGTGTTGCCATGTGACAGAAAGGAGAAGTCTCAAACAGCTCAAGCTCTGGGAAGAGAGATGAGCCCTATGCCAGCCTACAACTAAGATTGGAAGAAGAAATGGGCCCAGGGAGCCTAAAGAGTAAGAAGGCCTGAGAGACCAGGCAGAGATCACCCGCCATCTTGCGTCAACATGTGACAATAGACTTTGGTGAGAAAATACCTCTTACGGTACCTTGAGTTGGACTCTTTAAGCCCTTGTAACTGTAAAATGTTGTTGTTGTTGTTGTTGTTGTTGTTGTTTTGAGGTACCGGGGCCGGGGATTGAACCCAGAGCCTTGTATGTGAGAACCGGCGCTCAACCACTGAACCACATCAGCTCCCCTGAGTTGGTTTTTTTGTTTGTTTGCTTATTGTTTGTCTTTGTTTTTAGGAGGCTCCAGGAACCAAACCAGGGTCCTCCCGTGTGGGAATCAGGTGCTCAACTGCTTGAACCAAATCTACTCCCCTATTGTAAGCTTTTACCCCAAAATAAATACCCTTTATAAAAGCCAACAGATTTCTGGTTCTTTGCATTAGCATCCCTTTGGTTGAATAATACAGCTGATTAACAACTCTTATTCAAAATGGAAGGGTACAGACTTTAGGGTTTCTCATAGCAAAATCCAAACACTGTGGATTCCTAGGCTTTACCTGGATCTGAATCTAAAGGAGTGATGCCTAAGAAGCCACGTTTTGAACAATCACTCCAGGGTATTTCAGTACAGTCTAAAACTTTTGAACCACTGGCCCTAAGATCAAAATGTTCTCTTGATTTCATTTCAATAAATTATATATATTGATTAATTTAAACAGGTTTAACATATGTTTACTTTGGTAAACAATGTGAGCATTTGATGCAGTTTCATATCATTGTTATCCTCTGGTACAGAGTAAGCTTGGAGACAAGGATGTGAACAAGGAAAGTTTTCACCTCTCCCTCATTCTCTGCTCTGAGCTTTAAGTCACAGCAGCCTCTAGCAAACAAAGTAGAAAAATTATCCCTCTCTTGGACAGAATCTATTTTATGAGGCAGCTGAAGTCCTACCTCCTGGTTAATACCCCTCAACTGCCTTTGATATCTCTTTTCCAGTATCTATCTTGTTCCTATAAAACAAACATTGTGGAATTTGGAGAGGTGTTGGGTGTAGTGAACACAGTATAGTTAGTCTACCATGTAGAACGACTATGGCAGAACTCATGACAGATGAGGCCTGGAAGCAGCAGTGCTAGGGGCTGTGAATTCTATCCTACTCCCTTCCAATATTAGAGCTTTGCATACTAGGCGTCTAATTAGGAACCAGGTCCACCAGTCCACTTATCCATTAAGATAAGCTTTTTAAAAAATAAGAATACTCAATGCTGATAAGTATGTGATGAAATAGTCCTTCTAGTTCATTTGTACATACAGTTATAAATTGGTACACAACCAAATATCCTTAAACCCTGGGGACAAGTACATATTGGAATTCCTTTTTTTTCTTCAGATTTTAGAAAGTCAAGAGAATTTGCACGTACCAGCAGTCTCTGAGTAGCAAACCACAATGAACACTTTATATTTACACAGCAAACTCTATAGCTATTTCACAAACTAGAAAAAATAAAGCATATAAATTAGCCTCTGTGAAAGTTTTTTTAAAGCAGTATTTCTCATCAAGATGATGGTCTGGTTCTTGCAACTAAAACATGTTCTTATACTCTTAGACATAAGTAATCTCATGGAATATTGGTCTCAGACAAGGTTTTTTTGAGACCATAATAAGGTGAGAAAAAATAAAGCCACATCAATATTTTGTCTAAGCACAAACAGAAACAAGGTTACCTTGCTACCATAAAATATCAAATATCCACACTCTTGGCTAAAATGAATATCTTTCATTTCTTTACCAATTATAGCTCTATCTTTGCTCATGTCTGACCTTTATATTAATGAGATTTATTGAGATGCCCCATGATAAAACTGCCCATGCTCTCTGACAGCATCCAATTTAGAGTGAACCCCTACATCTCTAGACCATCCTCGACATCCATCACACAACCAAAGTCCAAATTCTATAATAGGTTTTCTCAACACTCTCTTTGAGATACCCCATGGTTCCCCATGGTGCATTCTTGCTTCTTGCACTGAGTAATAAGTCCTGGTTTCTCAACTGCAGGTGTGTTCCTAGTGGCTGTGGCTGAAAGGCACTGACATCTCACTTCACATCAGTCCAGGTAAATTTTTGGCACCCAGTGAGTTGAGGTAAATTGGGTTTTGTCACCAAACGTGTTATGAACAGACTTTTAGGTCAAGGTATTTTGATTTTTAGAATTCCAGGTAAGGTTGTCTGCACTTCTGCAATATTTTAGAACCCATTTGACAATATATATCTAGAGTTTCTAAAATGTGCATACACCTATCCAGTAATATCTTAAAGAGAAACCCCAAGTTCAGATTATCTTTTTTGGTATCAATTATGAAAGCAGAAATTTGTAAAGGCAAGTAAATGTCCAAAATATGATGATGCATCCATTAAGCAGAGTATTATGTAACCATTCAAAATGATGTTTATAAGGTGTTTTGAGGAAGAGAGGAAAAGCTTTTCATATAATTCTGATGAAAAAACAGAAGATAAAATTGTATGTATAACTCAATTCAAGGAAATTTGTTAAAATGAACACAATGGCCAATTGTAATTGATTTATATATTTTCTTTACTCTTTAAATGTTTTTCTAGACTTTTATAATTTTTTTCTGAGATCACTAGAAATGTGAATTAGTCTTTTCAAGATATGGACATTGTTCAAGTATTTTAGTAAAAATTATTTTATATACAATCTCTTTGGAGAACAAATGAGGAACTGGATTTAATCATTCTTTAAGAGGTTTGCAATATGAGATATTGTAATACAAGCACAAATGAGACAATTAAATATCAGACAGCGATTTAGCAGTTCAATGATACGATCAATAAACTGGCTGTCCTCAGATGTAAAGGAAGGAGGAAAGGCCAATTTGAGGCAAATATATATATATATTATTTTTAATTAAAAAAATATTTAGATTACATAAATGTTACATATAAAATATAGGCGATTCCCATTTGTGCTGCTCCTCACAATGCCCATATTTACCCACATTAACAACATCCTTCATTAGTGTGGTACATTCATTGCAATGTACATTTTGGAACATTGCCACTCAGCATGGATTATAATTTACACTCTCTCCCACACAGTTCTGTAAGTTATGGCAAGATATATAATGGCATCTATCTGTCATTGCAATGTCATTCAGGACAACTCCTAAGTCCCAAAAATGCCCCCATATTTCACCTGTTTTCTCTCTCCCTGAACTTAAAACCTCCAGTGGCCACTGCCTCCACATCAATGATATAAGTTCTTCCATTGCTAGAATCACAATAAGTCTATAGTAGAATAACCAGTTAGTCCACTCTAGTCCATAATTCATTTCCCAATCCTGAGGAATCTGGGATGGTGATGCCCACTCTACCTCTAATTGGGAGGGGTCTTCAGTCCCATATAGCTGATGGATGGGACTCTCTTGCTTGCAGTTTTACACTGTCTAGGTTCCTTGGTATGGTGGTTGCCCATCATCACCTCCTTGTTAGTTGTCCTGGGTGAGTCCAATGAACTGGAGAGTAGGTGTTGCAACTCTATTGAAGCTCAGGGACCAGCTGGCACATGGACAACCCAATGATTCAAATCTCTTGGATGTACACCTACCAACTCCAGCACCAACTGTAGGTTTAAATAGACGGGACAAAGGGCCCATGTGTAGGGAAACTAGAAATGAATGCAATTCTATCACCCTGGGGAGCACAAACCCCAAAGTAGGACCCATTGCCAAGGCACCAAACTCATGAGCTATCTGCCCTGACCATAGTACCTGGGTATCTCCAGAACCCTCAGGAGCCCCACTATTTGAGGCAGTGTCTAATATGGCAGTCAGTGAAATACTGCTGAGACA
Organism: Cabassous unicinctus; assembly: GCA_029593785.1. NCBI lineage: Eukaryota > Metazoa > Chordata > Mammalia > Cingulata > Chlamyphoridae > Cabassous > Cabassous unicinctus. Next base: position 18,646 of record JAQZBX010011138.1, on the reverse strand, counting down.
TGCATAAGCGTAAACTCTGGACTGTCCTCCCAACTCACTTTGAAGTCTCTTAGCCATATAAACTCATTTATCTTTACCTTTTCCCCCTTTTGGTCAAGGCCATTTTCCAGTTGCATTGCTAGTTGATGCTTGGTGGTCATCCTTTGGTGCCAGGGGGGTTCATCCCTGGGAGTCATGTACTATGCAAAGGGGAAGTTATTGCATTTATATGCTGATTTCTGCTTAGAGAGAGGCCACATTTGAGCAACAAGGAAGCTCTCAGAAAATAATGCTTAGGCACCCTATAATACTTTGCTAAGTTTCAATTTCAAGAGTAATGGTTCATAAGCACAGTCATCAATATCAAGGGCCCATCAATGGACCATCCTCCTTCACTAGCCATTGGCTCTGTACTTGGGGGATTCTTGCTATTCCATCAGAGAATGTGGCAGAGCTCCCCAGTATGGGAATTCACTATTCTTTCTGTTATTGTGCAAATCTCCACCCACTGTGACAGTGCCCCATGAACATATGAACACATTTATATGCCTTACCTGTATGTCTAGGTGAACCTCCTCCCATGTATCCCCCATCACTGATACCCCACACAAATGGTCCTCCCCTGCTAGAGTTGTAACCCTTCTGTGTTCCAGAATTTCTTCAAAAATGAAGCCAATAAAATAGCCAAATACAATTAATAAGAAAGTGAAATAATAATGACAGTTTTAAAAATAGGAAGTAAAATTCAAAAAAAAATTAGAAAATAAAAAATTTTAAAAAATTGGGATAATAAAAAAAATGAAAAAATAGAGAAAACATATTTTTGACATTTTGCCTTTCATCACTGTAAGATCTGTTGTCCTGAATGTACAGTGACATTTTCTGCCATTTATTCCCCCATGTCTTACTTTTTTCATTTTGTCTTCTAAGAAGTTTTAGGTCACAGCAAAGTCACATATAGAATATAGGGGACTCCCATATATCCAACATCCTCTGCCTTTTTCCCCTTCCCTTATTAATAGCAAGTTATATGTGGATAGTATATTTGTTATAACTGATGTATAAATATTGAAACATATCTACCAACCATGGTCAATGGTCTACATTATGGTTTACATTTTGCACCATACACTTTTATAAATTTTGATGAAACTGAACATGGCCTGTACCCATCATTGCAAAATCATGTAGAACTCTTCGATTGCCCTCAAAATGCCAGCCCTTCTATCTAGTCTATTCCTCCCTCCCCACCCCTCCTCAGGACCACCAAATACATATTTTTCTTCAACACCATGGAGGGAAAGACATGTGGCACAGGTATAAAGTTAAATTGGTCTTGTTTCTATTATTTGAATTTTCCATGATTTTTTTTCTTTACTTGCCATCAAATGACTTTGACATGAGGCAAATAATTTTTAAGGAAGAAGCTGTATATACAAGGGTTAAATAATTCAACTTGTCACCAGCACTTCTTCCAAAATATATTTGCAGTAGAGAAATCTTTAGGTGATTTACACTTTAGGGTGAGCATCTTTCTTTGGCATTTTATTTTCTGTAGTAATTCCATTAAAAGAGTACAATTTATTGCACATCTGTCTTTGAGGATTTTATCAATCCTGAAACCTTTTAAACTGAGAACGGGATTAAATAAACACCATTTACCAATGTGGTAAAATATAATAGACATCTAGCCTATTAAATGGCCAACTAAATCAATATATCCACTTGGCAGCAATTTCCAGAAGATAAGGTGAAAACCTGTTCTATTTGATAGATGAGTAAACTTAAATGGAAGAATTTACAGTAGATTCAGTGTGTACCTTGAAGGAGTGTTCATTATTCTCAAATTATCCTCTCAGTTCAGCAGATTTGTGGTTAGTAAACAGAGAAGCCATTTGTACTTCCTCTCCTGCCTGGTTACAGAGGCTGTTTTGAAGTGAGTAATATGTGAATGGCAGAGTGTTTGGGTCTATTTAACAAAGACAAGATTTCATCTGCATTTAAAATTCATTCATAAATTTTGATTGTGGAATATCTACTGTTGAAAATCACTCACAATAATGAAGATGCCCATTTGAGGGTAACCAGGGGAAGGTGACACAGAAAGCTAAAGGAATAATAATAACAATAATAATTTTTAATACACTTACTCCATGTAAGGCAATGTCTGTGTGTTTTATACATTTATTAATTTAATAGGGATTCATTAAAGAGAGGAAGCTAATGCTATTTGGCATTTAAAATGTGACAGACATTTCTTGGCACTTTTACATAACTTCTTAATTTTTAAAGTTACATGAAAATCATTTGCAGTGGATATTATTATGGATATGAAAACAAAGAATCAGAGTTAAATGCACCAAAGACACAATAAAAATATTGAAGCTAATATTTCAATTACAGCTTCTGTTTCTAAGACCTACTGTTCTAAGCAAAATAGCAGAAATAGAAATGTTATGCTTTTTTTTTACTAATAGTCAGGCTAAAGTTGATGATTATAAACAGGAATTAGATACTTTATTTTTTTAATATACTTAAAAATTTTTTTTAAAGATACTTAGATTACATAAATGTTACATAAAAAATATAAGGAATTCCCATATGCTCTGCTCCTTAGCCTTCCCACATTTTCCTACATTAACAACATCTTTCATTTGTGTGGTACATTTGTGATAATTGATGAACACGTTTTGGAGCATTGCTACTAAGTATGGACTATAGTTTACATTGTAGTTTACACTCTCTTCCACACATTTTTGTAAGTTATTACAAGATATATAATGGCCTGTATCTGTCATTGCAATGTCATTCAGGACAATTCCCAAGTCCCCAAAACGTCCTCATTTCACCTGTTTTTCCGTCTCTCTCTCCTCAGAACCTCCAGTGGCCATTGCCTCCACATCAGTGATAAAAGGTTTTTCATTGCTATAATCACAATGTCTACTCTAGTCCATTGTTCATTCCCCATTCCTGAGGATTCTGGGATGGTGATACCTACTCAGCCTCTAATTGAGAGGAGGCTTAGATCCCATAGGGCAGATGGATGGGACTATCTTGCTTGCAGTTGCAGACTCTCTCTGTTCTTTGATATGGTCATTTTCCATCATCATCTCCTTGTTCGTTGTCCTGGGTAAGTTCAATGAACTGGAAACCAGGTGTTGCAAATCTGTTTAGATTCAGGGCCCAACTGGTGCATGGACAGCCCAAAGATTTAAGTCTCTTTGACATACACCTATCAACTCTAGTACTAAGTATAGGTTCAAATAGAGGAAGCAGAAGAACCATGTGCAAGGAAACCACAACTGAGTCCAACTCTGTCTTACTGGAGAGCATAAATTCCAAAGTAGGGCCCACTGGCAGGGCACCAAAATTCTGAGCTGTCTGTCCTGCCTATAGGGTCTGGATGTCTCCAGAGCCTTCAGGAGCCCCACTATTTGAGGCAATATTTACTTTGGCATTTAATGAGATCCTGCTGAGACATGCATAAGTGTAACCTCTGGAATGACCTCCCAAATCACTTTGAAATCTCTTAGCCGTATAAACTCCTTTGCCTTTACCTTTTCCCCATTTTGGCCAAGGTCTTTTTCCACTTTCATTGCTGGTTGGTGCTCGGTAGTAATCACTCGGTGCCAGGGAGGCTCATTCCTGGGAGTCATGTCCCATGATGGGGGGAGGGTAATGCATTTATATGCTGACTTTGGCTTAGAAAGAGGCCATATTTGAGCAAGAAGGAGGCTCTCAAGAGGTAATTCTTGAGAGTTACCCCCTGAAAGCTCTGTTTCTTTATTTGTAAACAATAAATTTATTTGTAAAGAGTTAATAGACTTTAACAACCCATAATTGTTACATGAGAGTTTTCTGATATATTGCATATAAAGCACTTAGCCCACAACCTGGCACTTAATAAGTATCCAATAAATATTTATATGCCCTATACATATTCTCTTTCTCTCTCTCTCTCTCACATAAATTCTTTGCCTGTGTACATGTAAAATATATGTATATATTTAAACACATATATGTACACAGTCATATATGTATGCATATATATATTATATGTATATATATTACACATAATGTAAGTGTATTTTTACATTATTGACATAATATAAAGTACAATATTCTATACTGATATTTTTGGCCAAATGGCATATATATGTTCCATTTTTATATTTCATTAATATTTCTTCACAGAAGAAGAACTTTTTTATGGCTATACAACACTCCACTCTTTGAATAGCCCAACATTTGCTTAACCATTCACCTCTTATTGTTCTATTGATTACTGAGAGTGGGGGGTTGTTTTAGTTTCCTAGTTGTTAAAACTAATGTCACACAATGGGTTGGCTTAACAACAGGAATTTTTTGGCTCACAGTTTCAGAGGCTAGAATTCAGGGTCAGTATCTTCTGGCTGGGCAGCAACTTTTGGAGGTCATTGACTTTTCTTTCCCATGGGAATGCACATGGTGACAACTTCTCTTTTTTCTTTTGGGTTCCATTGACTTTTGGCTTCTGGCTGCTCTTCAAGGCTTCTTCTTCTGACTTTAACTCTGCTTATAAAGGATTCAGGGATTCAGATTAAAGTCAAATCTGATTCAGTTTGACTTTACACCTTAAGGGAAGTAACATCTTGAAGAAGTGTTATTTACAATAGATGTAAACCCACAGGCCAGGGGCTGGGACCTGAACATACCTTTTTTGGGGGCATGATTCAGTCTCAAACAGGTGTTTAAATTTCTAACAATAATTTTAAATTTGTCTATTTCTCCTTTCAGTTCCAATAGTTTTGATTCATGTATTTTGAAGCTCTATTTTTAGGTGCACAGACATTTGTGGATTTTGTATTTTCCTTTAGAATTTGAATGCTTTGGCATTATGTAATAATTCTCTTTTTCATGGTAATATTCTTTTTTCTGAAGTCTACTCTATCTGTTATTAATATAGCCATTTCATCTTTTTTTAAATTAGCAATTTCAAAACACATATTTATCCATCACTTTAGTTTTAAACTTAATATGTCTATTTAAAATTCATTTTTTAAAGACAGAATATTGTTAAATCTTGCTTATTTACATAATCCTACAATCTCTTTTAGTTTTGTGTTTAAATCATTTGCATTAATTGAATTAATTTGATAGAATTGAATTAATATCTACTAGCTTGTTAGCTGTTTTCTATTTATTTCATCTGTTCATTGTTTCCTTTATCTTATTTTTTTTTCTTTGAATTAATGGGTTACATTTTATGATTCAATTTTTTCATTGTTGGCCTATAATTCATAACTTTAAAATTCTATTTTATTGGGTGTACTAAGGCTGAGTTTGTATATATTAAATTAACTATAGTCTACCATAAAATAATATTATTCTGCTTTAAGTATAGTGTAAAGATCTCACAAAAGATTACCAGTTACTCCTTCCTTTTTTGCTAAAATTGATATACAGTTTACTTATACATATGTCATAAATGCAAAATATATTGCTACTAATTTTGTTTTAGACAGTTATTTTTTTCAGTTATTGAAAATAAGGAGGAATTGAATTTTCTATTTCTAGTGCTCTTCAAGTGTGTGTGTGTGTGTGTGTGTGTGTGTGTGTGTGTGTGTGTAGCTTCAACTTTGTGTCTGGTGTCATATCCCTTCTGTTTGAAGGATCATTTAATATCACTTATAGTGAAAACTTGCTAAAACATTCTCTCAGCTTTAGTTTGTCCAAAAAATCTTTACTTCCTTTTCGTTTTTGAAAAATATTTTTATTGGGTATAGAATTCTGGGTTAACAGGCTATTGTTTTTTTCAGCATTTAAAGGTACTGTGGCTTAAATACCTTCTGATGAGAACTCTGCTCTTCTTTGTTGTTGATGCATTTTATTGATTTTGGAAATTCACAGCCATCATCTTTTCAAATATTTCTTTGACCTCTTTTCTATTTCTTCAATCTCTCTGCTGAAATTACCCATTTGTTCTTGCATATGAGAACCTTTTCCAATTGAACTTTTAACATATTAATCATAATTATTTTTAATTCTCTATTCAACATTCTAACCTCTGGGCCATATCTGAATCTGGTTTTGGAAGTGATTTTTCTGTTGCAGTGTGTTGTTTTTCTGTTTCCTTGTGCATCTTGTAAATTTTGATTGAAAGTCAGACATATTGCATAGGGTAGGAGAGATTGAGATAATACTATTTATGCTGAAAAAACGGAAACATATATATTTTTTGCTAGACTTTTATTTGGGGATGGGGCCTAAGTTAATCAAGTTAGATGTTTTGCTGGATTGGGCCTTTGTTTATACTATGGTTACCCTCGGTACACCATAGGCGTCAAATTCCTTTCACATTACATTGTGTTTAGTATGGACACAATTTTGTCAGAGGATTTTCTTCAATGTCTGCTCCACACTCAACTTTAGAGTTTATCTTTGTACCTTCACTTCAGACATGCTCTTTTTCCATATTCTTGACCCTCCCTCACCAGTAGACTGCTGTTACTAGTCAGGTGGTATGGAGCAGGAAGCAGCATTCTCTATCTTTATCCTTTTGTTTTATGTAGAGTAGAAAGCTATTTTCTTCATATTTGAGTATGGAAAATGTATTAAATAATCTATAATTTGCTCACTGATTTGAGATGCCAGCACATGAGTTAAATTCACCATGAACTTTGCTTTCTTTGGGATCTTACTAAGACCTTTTTGCCTAGTTTTTTCTTTTTTGTTGGTATTACGTTTTTTCATTACATTAGTTTTATAATATCTTTTTGACACTCCAGATTTCACTTAAAACCTCCCACTGAAAATATGTTTTTAAAAGATTACCAATAACTTCCTATTCATAAATATATTGGCCTTTTTATTTATCACCTTCCCGTTAACACTCATATGCCATTTGACACTGTTGTCTTCCCCTTTTTAAAAACTATTTTAACTTTTAGCTTCTTCTTTCTTGCTAATATTATTTGCTCTCTGCTTACAATATTAATATACTTAATAAAACAAATGTAAAAATTATTTATTTTTAGAAAAGAAGAAAATGTCACATAAGCTCACATCAAGGAGGAAATCATAGTTCATCTCCAATATTTTCTACTATACATGATAATATTTATTTTTATCAATATAATAATTGCCAGATCAAACTTTCAATTTGTGCAGATTATTGTGTATATTTTTCTGTTTTCATATATATGTATATTGATTATTTTTATGTTTCAAGATTTATGTAAACTTTTTACTACCAATGGTATTTTCTTGGTTTCCCATTTTTTAACATTATGTGCCTTGCTTCAATTATCACATATTTTTGTGCTTATTAAGTACCTCCCTAGTCATTTCAGATTCATCTGTCTCTGTTAGGGATTGGATCATGTTCACCACAAAAGACATGTGTAAGTTCTAATCCCTGTCTGTGGTGGTGAACCCACCTGTGAATATGATCTTTGAATATTCATGAAAGTGAGTAAGGGTGAGGATATGAATACATTTGTAAATAGAACCTTTAAAGATATTATGAGCTAAAGTGTGGCCAAACTGAATGAGGTTGATCTTTAATCTAATATGGCTGCAGTCCTTATAAGCAAATGAAATTGGACACCGAAGAAAAAACAAGGTAAGGAGACAAAAAAGGACAGATCTCCAGTGACAGAAGCAAAGATGCATTTATAAGCTGAAAAATGCCAAGGATTGCCAGAATGTCATCACCAGAATGCTACATACTTTGAAGAATTCGTGACCTTACCAACACCTTGATTTTGGACTTGTAACCTCCAAAACTGTAAGACAATAAATTCCTGGGCTTTAAGCCAACCAATGTGTGTGATATTTGTCATAGTAGCCCTGGAAAACTAAGACAGGCTCCTAGGTTCTCTTAGCCTTAAGCAGTTGTTTCTCAGACTTATTGCTGATTTCATTTTTTATTTCTGTCTGCAATTAGATATTGATATTGCCAAAGCTTCTGTCCTTGGTATTTCTGCATTTTCACTCTTAATGGACTGTTGATATTAGGTTTCATTGCTTGAATTCTACCACTTACCTGATAATAACTCTCAAATCCATATCTGTAATTCCATCCTGCCCTTTCAGCTTCATATAAGCATTTCCAATTGCTATCTGGATTCTGCCAAATAGATAAGCCTCTGATATTTTCTATCTCACTGTCATCTTTGTATTTCAAATCTGCTTCCCTAGTATATAGTATAACTGCCCATTAAGTCATCCAAGTTGACTTAGGTTTTTCCCATCTCACTTCCTACATCAAATCATCACCATGTTTCAAAATATATATCTGCTTATACTTTCCAGCTTATTTTTTTTGTGGTTTCAGCTGTTATTTTATTTTGTTCTTTCTTTTTTACCCTAATGGACTCACATGTTCAAGGATATCACATCTTACTTAGCCCATATATGTATTAACTTCTGCCTAAACACTTACAAGACTCTTAATGTTCTCCCTGACTTTGCATTTGCATCTTTGAATTCCTGCTTTTTCATACATCCAAGACTTCCCTCTTAAAGATGTTATTTGGATCAGGTTATACTTTCGTTTAAACATTTTAAATGTTTCTTATTTCCATATTGTGACAATAAAGTCCTCCCTGCCTTTGCTAACCATATCAGGACCAATGTACTCCACCTACACTCCAGCCATACTGTTCGTTCTCTCTTAAAACTACCAGGCAATTTAACAAGCATGGCCTTTCTTACTTGGAACACACTGGCTCCTATTTCAAGGTTGTGTTTAGGGAGCTGGTGTGTGCTCAGGAGCTCAGTGGTTGAGCACCTGCTTCACATGTACAAGGTCCCATGTTCAATACCTGGTATCGTCTTTAAAAAAAAAAGATTGAGTTCAATGATTACTCTCTATATGAATTCTTTCATCCTAGTATCCTTATTTTTTCATACTTGTTTTTCTCTTTATAATCGTTAAGGTCTACAATAAATTAGATGTTTGTTAAATGTATGTTACAATGAATGAATGAATGAATGAATGAATGAAGAGATCAAGTATCTTATTCAAGTCAGCTCAAACACACTACCAGCAGAAGAGTGTAGCAGTGCAGAAGTAGTCTGAATAAGGAACCAGATCCACTCAACATAATGGCACAAGAGCTGTGTCCAGGGGAAACACTTGGAAGAATTTCAATTAGGGAAGCAGAAACAGAGGCCCCAAAGCCCAGTCTAATCTATGAAGTAATCTGTACAGACAGGGGTAGAAGCACACTACTGGAAATTACATTCTCTGACAACAGTAGCAGACTGAAAAAATGATGAGATGATTATTAATTTCTTGTCTTTTGGACTCCAGTCCTAGAGGTCTCAAAAATTACTGTGCATCAAGATAGGAACAGAGGCAAAGAAAACAAAACATTTGTATGGTTCAGTGAATTGGGAACAAAGCAGAGCTTAAATATTATAGTTGAGGCATAACATAAAAGTTGTACAATGAAAAGAATGTCCTGGTGCTAAAGGCCAGGGTGCCTGTAGGTGTAGGAGTGGAGAACTGCATGTAAAATTATAACTTCCATTGCCATAGAGGATGCACATTCCTTCCAGATACTTCCCAGAAAATTTAAACTGTTAACTTAAATGCAAGGGTATCAAAGTACACAAACTCACTAGTCAAAGGTTGAAAGTGTTAGTAGATAGATTCAGCTTCAAACTGCTGAAGATAAAATTATTTTTTAATCTACTCTGTATATGGTAGAGACTCTGCCAAAACTTATTAGTTACTTATTTACACCTTTTATGTAGAATCAGCTTTAGCTAATGGGATAAGTTACTCTGGCTATTAAATCTCCATAAGCGTTGGGATTTCAACGTTTGGAAAAAGAAAGAAAGAAAGGGATGGAAAAATTGAATGGGATAGTTAGCACAGAGAGTCATCCTGAAACAATAAAGATAATTTCATAAAATAAGAAAAGTCAGGGGGATAGGAGACAATCAAGTGATCTGACTCTTGGTTGGAGTCTGTGGCTTAGACGTTGAAATGGACTTAAGGAAAACAAAAATGTTGTTTTTGCCCTTGTAACAGGTGCCTCAAACTTTGCTGGGGAGACAAATTGTACACGCATAAAACTATTTAAAAAATGGAGTTCTCAATAACGTATAACATCGTTTTTGTGAGAATTGAAGACATTTCTCTCGTTTCCTTAGTCTGGACTTGTCTGCTGTATCTGCCTCTGTGAGCCATGATTTAGTGCTACAAATTCACTGCTCATTTAGCTTTGATGATGCCACTCAATCTTGCTTTTCTCCTTCTCTGAAAAAATTCTACTTCTCATTGTCAATTCTCAAATTCTTTTGCTACTTTCCCTTTATTTCAACTTCCCCACTCTCCTCAACTAAATGTCAGTCTACATGTTTAGTCTCTCATTCTTTTCTTTACATCCTCTCCCTTTCCCAATCCCTCTCCCTCTCCCTCTCCCTCTCTCTCTTACACACACACATACCATCAGCACAACTCCAGCTATCTTCTTTTCTCCATAAAAACTAGTATTAAATTTGCACAAGGTTCTGATTAATAAGCATTTCTGTTTGGATATTATTTTATCCTATCTTGTTTAATCAAATTTATTTTTATCAAACACTAAAGGAACTCTTAGACAAAAAGGATGCAATTATGAAAAAGAAGTATTATCTGACCTCAACAAAATATCATAATAGCAACCAAAGTTCATTCAATCCTTCATTTATTACACAAATATTTATTGTGAGAGTAGGGACCGTACTACTCTGTATATAAACTGTTTAAACAGTGCCTGGTACAAATTAAACACTCATTGAACATGCCAAATTATTTAATGAAAGTAAATAAGTGATGCCTGCATGAAAAAAAAAATAGAGTTTGTGTTTCACACAGCACGGAAAGGGAGTAAATGGGCATCATTAAGTAGATGAAGAACTTGGTATTATTATAAAGTTGATGATCACTGATGGTTAATTAGGGAGAAATTTCTTATTTATTTTCCAATGGAATGGATATCTTTTGGATATTATTTTAATGGCTGAAAGCAAGGACTATGAATAACCGGTACCTACTCCTAAAGGAACTAGGGAGCCTTGATTCCATAAATATTTTAAGAAAAAAATCTGTATTAATTATTGACTGTGTATTACCTGAATAATTTTACCTCAGAACAGGTTGTATGAAATCTTTATAACACCACACAGGAGGCTAATGTCCTCATTAAAAGCAGGTAACTATTTACTTCTAAAGCTTTCCTTTATCTGATTTCTCATCTCTATTTAAAAATGGTTGAAATCTTGGGTAAGGTAAATGATTCCCTAAAGTAATCCTAGGGTTTTCAATGCTGAATTTTATAAACAATCTTTTTTGTTTGTTTTTCTATAATCTGACGTCAAAAACTTTCTGAATTATAAAAACACTATACCTGAATTTGATGTAAATAGAATATTCATGGATTTTAAATATTCTTAATATGCCACTAATTTAATGCTTTAAACAAATACAGAGTTTCTCACAAACGTATATATTAAGTCCCGGGAAAGGAAAAAAGGCTAAATTGTTTCCTCCACAGTTTTGAGCTGCGTTTAAATAACACACAGTAGAATTTGAGGACCACAAGTTGACTGGCAGCTTAAATGTCTCTCTTAAAGATACACCTGGAAGATGTGTGCCCTTAACTGAGATATGGCCTTCTTTCTCACATTTGGTGACATTTTAACAGGAAAGAGTCCATAGGAAGTCATAGCTATCAGTGTCCTGTAGCGATGGGTAGACCTATAGCTATGGATCACAAATAGGAAAATCTGAATGGAGAAGAAAGAGGTGGTGACTAATAATTCTGCCAGGCTAGTTGAATTTGGCCAAGCAGGACGTGTGTACTGAGCATTCACAGTGAAAACTGACAGATGTTAGGGGTAGGCATATCTTTAGGATGTGAGATTAAATAGTTGACAATAATCAATAAAAACACGATCAATAACTAGAAATCTGTAGATAGTTTGTTAGCATTTAACATATTTCTATTTTACTGCAAAGAGATCTTTAGTAATGGAGAAGCCCAAGTCCTAAAATCACCTCTGAAGGAGAAACAAAGGAATGCTGCCTTCTATTATCATTATTACTTATCTTTCTTTTAGGGTTACTAGTCAGTGCAATTAGATAAACAAATAAAGTAGAGGTTTAAAATTTAGAAAAGTTACCTTAACACTATTACTTTTTGCAGATATATAATAGTACATCTGGGAAATATAGAAGAGTTGATGTTTTAAAGAAAATTCTAAGAAAATCCATATTGATTCATATAGTAATAGATTGAAAAATTAGTGTACAGGATTCAGCAGTATCTAAATGTAGAAGCTACATTAACTGTATGTTTAAACAGAAGAAAATATCATATTTTCAAGAACAAGCAAAAATAAAATACCCAGCAATAAACTTAAAAATTTTCAAAAAATTTATGAAGAAAACTTTCAAGTGCTACTGAAGGTTATTAACGAATATATGAACAAATATAAAAACATGAAATGTTCTTAGATAAAATGATGCTTACCACAGGATGACTATCGTGTTTAATAAATGTACTTGAATTTTGAGAGAATACCAATGTTGCAGTTTGGCAGTTTGATGTAATTTTGAATTCCAAAAATAGATACTGTATCATGCTTGTAAACTGGTCTGCTAATCTGGGCATGATTAAGTTAAGATCAGGGCGTTAACTGGGCCACGTCAGTAGGGCATTGAGCCCCATCCCTTGGTGGGGAAGGAATCAAATATAAAAACGCATGGCAAGAACAGTGTTGAAGCAGTTTTGATGTTGGAGTTCTGGTGAGGAAGGAGACAAGGCCCCAGGATAGAGATGAGCCATTTGCCTGAGAGTTCACAGCTGGCCTTGTGGAGAGAAGCAAAGCCTAGAGAGCCCAATAGTCTACAGCTGACCTTGTGGAGGAAACAGAGGTGCTAAGCCCGGAGAGAAATGCAGCCCCAGGAAGAAAGGAACCCAAGAAGCCTGAACCCTGGCAAACATTGGCAGCTGTCTTGCTCCAACATGTGGCAATGGACTTTGGTGAGGGAAGAAACTTATGCTTTATGGCCCAGTAACTGTGGACTTCCACCCCAAATAAATGCCCTTTATAAAGACCAACCATTTCTGGTATTTTGCATCAGCACCCCTTTGGCTGACTAATACAACCAACTTTTACTTTAACTAGAAAATGTGAGCATAAAGTTCATATGAAAAGTAAAGTAATAGCCAGACACACTCTGAAACAGTAGGTGATAAAAAAGGGCTAACACTTCCTGATATTAAAATCCAGTATTTTTAATCTTCAGTAATTAAAATTTTGCAGTATTTGTGCATGAATTTACAGACAAGAAAAGAGAACAGAATATAAGTCTATACATACACATAAATTCAGACTTGAATTTGGTATATCATAGAAGGACAATTTGGTCAGAGAGGAGTAAAGCGGGCATTTGAATTCCTGTAAAAGGGGAATTCCTGAAGGCATGAGCAGGCACACACTCAGGACAAGATACTGACTCAGAAAAGGAGAGGATCCTGCACTTCAGTCTCCTCAGATTGATCTTATTGACAAGAGGGTTAAATTTGAAAGGAGAACACAAACCAATGCAGAGATAATTTGCAAATACTGTGAAAGGGGAGTTTTGCTTTTGTTTGTTTGTTATTGAAAAATTCAGAAATAAGTGGAAATTGCACATTCCTAAACAACTAATGTGTCAAAGAAAACATCAAAAGGGAAAGTAAGAAATATTGTGAGGTAAATAAAAAAAAGAAACAATACGCCAAACCATATGGGATCCAGCAAAAGTAGTGCCGAGAGGGAAACTTATAGCTATAAATGCTTTCATTAAAAATGAAGATCTCAAATCAAAGACCTAACCTCAACAACATGAATGATGTAGGAAAACAAGAGCAAACAACTAAACACAAAGCAAGCAGAAGGAAGAAAACAACAAAGACTAAAGTAGAAATACATAAGATAGAAGAAAAAAAAAAAAACAATAGAAAGAATCAACAAAACAAAAAGCTAGCTCTTTGAAAAGATCAATATCCTGACAAACATTTAGTAAACTGACACACTAAAAAGAGAAAGGACACAAGTAAAATCAGAAATGAAAAGGTAGATATTACTACTGACCCCTCAGAAATAAAAACAGTTACAAGAGGATGCTATAAACAACAGTATGACAAAATATTAGATAACATAGATGAAATGGATACATTTCTAGAAACACATAGACTACCTACACAGACACAAGAAAAAACAGAAGATCTCAACATACTAATCACAAGTAAAGAGATTAAATCCGTAATCAAAACCTCCCAGAAGCAAAATCCAGGAGCACATGGCTCCACAGGTGAATTTTACCACACATTCCAAGAAGAATTATCACCAATAATGATCAAACTCTTCCAAAAAATTGAAGAGAAGGGAACACTTCCAAACTCATTCTATGAGGCCAACATCACCCTAATACCAAAGCCAGATAACGATACCACACCAAAAGAAAATTACACAACCAAATCCCTCATGAATATAGATAGAATTATCCTTAACAAAATTCAGCATTCTGAATCCAACAATGAATGAAAAGAATTATATAACATGATCCAATGGGAATTAATCCAGTCATGCAAGGGTGGTCGACATAGAATGTCATTTAATGTAATGAACCACATTAATAATAGAATGAAGGAAAAAACAAATGATCAGCTCAATTGATACAGAAAAAGCATTTGACAAAACCCAGCTTACATTCTTGATAAAAAACACAATGAAAACTAGGAAAATATGGAAACATCTTCAACATGATAAAGGGCCTATTTGAAAAACCCACAGCTAACATTCTACTGACACTATCATTTTTTAAGGCACCCAAATGTTGATGGGTAGGAAATGGGGCAAAATGAGCCTGGAGATGGCCACCAGACTAAGAAAGGAGAGACAGTGAGTTATAGCAAAGCTGTGTGTAGAACCAGTGGTTTCCTATCAAAGCTTGGTCCAATCACTGAAAGTCCAGCTGGAAGGGCTTAACCACCTTGTCAAAAATAACTTGACTGTAGATGTGAGGGTCTATTTCTGAGTTCTCAATATGGTTCCATTGGTCAATGTGTGGTCTATATGCCAGTACCATGCTGTTTTTTTTTTTTTTAACCACTGTAGCTAAGTAATATAATTTAAAGTCAGGAAATGAGAGTCCTCCAACTTCATTCTTCTTTTTAAAGATCTTTTTAGCTATTCGGGGCCCCTTACCCTTCCAAATAAATTTGATAATTGGTGTTTCCTCTTCGGCAAAAAAAGATGTTGGGATTTTTATTGGGAATGCGTTGAATCTGTAAATCAGTGTGTGTAGAACTGACATCTTAACGATACGTAGTCTTCCAATCCATGAATACAGAATGTCCTTCCATTTATTTAAGTCTTCTTCAGTTTCTTTTTAAAAATGTTCTGTAGTTTTCTGAATAAAGGTCCTTTATGTCCTTGGTTAAGTTTATTCCTAAATATTTGTTTGTTTTAGTTGCTATTATAAATGGAATTTTTTATGATTTCCTCTTCAGATTGCACATCAGTAGTGCATAGAAACGCTATTGATTTTTGCATATTAACCTTGTATCTCACCACATTGCTGAACTTATTTATTAGTTCTAGTAGCTTTGTTGTGGATATTTCAGGAAATTATAGATAAAGGATCCTATCATCAGTAAATAGTGAAAGTTTTACTTCTTTCTTTCCTATTTGAGTGCCTTTTATTTCTTTATCTAGCCTAATTGCTCTAGTTAGGACCTCTACCCCAATATTGAATAACAATGGTGACAGTGAGTATCCTTGTCTTGTTCCTGATCTCAACAGGAAAACTTTCAGTCTTTCACCATTGAGTACAATGCTAGCTATACGTTTTTCATATATGCACTTTACCATATTGAGAAAGCTACCTTCTAATCCTATCTTTCAGAGTGTTTCTATCAAGAAAGGGTGCTGTATTTTGTCAAATGCCTTTTCTGCATCAATTGAGAGGATCGTGTGATTTTTCTTCTTCAATTTATCAATGTGGTTTATTACACTAGTTGATTTTCTTGTGTTGAACCACCATTGCATACCTCAGATAAAACCCACTTGATCGTGGTGTTTAATTCTTTTAATGTGCTTTTGGATTCTGTTTGCAGGTATTTTGTTAAGGATTTTCGCATCTATATTCATTAGAGATATTGGTCTGTAATTTTCTTTTTTTGTAGTATCTTTATCTAGTTTTGGTATTAGGGTGATGTTGGCTTCATAGAATGAGTTTGGCAGTGTTCTTTCCTGTTCAATTTTTTGGAAGAGTTTGAGCAAGATTTGTATTAGATCATCTTTGAATAATCAGTAAAATTCACCTGTGAAACCATCTGGTCCTGGGCTTTTCATCTTTGGGAGGTTTTTGAGGGCTGTTTCAATCTCTTCACTTGTGATTCATTTGTTGAGGTCTTCTCTTTCTTCTAGGGTCAGTGTAGGTGGTTTGTGTGTCTCTAGGAATTTGTCCATCTCCTCTACATTGTCTAGTTTTTTGGCATACAGTTGTTCATAGTATCCTCTTATGATATCTGATCTCTCTTATTTCTGCATGGTCAGTGGTAATGTCCCCCCTCTCATTTCTGAATTTATTTGCATCTTCTCTCTTTTTTTTTGTCAGTCTAGATAAGGGATTGTCAATTTTGTTGATCTCAAAGAATCAAACTTTGTTTTTTTAATTCTCTGTTGTTTTTTTGTTCTCGATTTCATTTATTTCTGCTCTTATCTTTATTATTTCTTTCCTTAGGCTTGGTTTGGGATTAGTTTGCTGTTCTTTTTCTAGTTCCTCCAGGTGGGTGGTAAGATCTTCAATTTTAGCTCTTTCTTCTTTTTTAATATGAGCATTGAGGACTGTAAATTTCCCTCTCAGCACTGCCTTTACACTGTCCCGTAGGTTTTGAAATGTAGTGTTCTCATTTTCATTCACCTCAAGATATTTGCTGAATTCTTTTGCAATTTCTTTTTTGAGCCACTGATTCTTTAAAAATGTCTTGTTTAATCTCCATATATATATGAATTTTCCCATTTTCTGTCCATTATTGATTTCCAGCTTCTTTCTGGTATGATCAAAGTGTTTTGTGTAATTTCAATCTTTTTAAATATATTGAGACTTGTTTTGTGATCCATCATATGGTCTATCTTGGAGAAGATCCATGAGCACTTGAAAAAAATATGTATCTTGCTGTTTTGGGGTGCAAAGCTCTATATATGTCTGTTAGGTCTAGTTCATTTATCATATTACTCAAGTTCTCTGTTTCTTTATTTATCTTCTGTCCAGATCATCTATCCAATATTGAAGTCTCCAACTATTATTGTAGAGGCATCTATTTCTTCCTTCTGTTTTGCCAGTGTGTGCCTCATGCATTTTGGGGAACTCAGGTTAGGTGCATAAATATTTAATACAGTTCATTCTTGTTTGTGAGTTGCTCCTTTTATTAATATATAATGACTTTCTTCATCCATTATAACACTTTTGCATTTGAAATCTATTCTTTTCCAATATTAGTATCACTACTCCAGCTCTTTTTTGGTTATTATTTGCAAGGAAAATCTTTTTTCCACCTTTAACTTTTAACCTGGTTGTGTCCTTATATCTGAGGTGGGTCTCTCTTAGACAACATATAGATGATTCATATATTTTAATCCATTCTATCACTCTATGTCTTTTGATTGGGAAGTTCAATCCATTAATATTCAATGTTATTACTGTAAAGGTAATACTTGCTTCATCCATTTTGCCCTTCAGCTCTCTGTTGTCATATCTTTCTATTATCTGTCTTCTTACCCTTTAGTTTCCCCGTCTTAAAAATCTTTATTTCTAAACCCTTTTCCAAATCTGTAACCCTGGTTTTTCCCTTTCAGACTGCAGCACACCTTTTAGTATCTCTTGTAATTCTGGTCTTTTGGTAATATATTCTATCAGTTTTTGTTAGTCTGTGAAGATATTGTATTCACCCTCATTTTTGAAGGGCAGTTTTGCCAGATATAGATTTCTTGGATAACAATTTTTCTTTTTCAGTACCTTAAATAGATCATACCACTTTCTTCTCACCTCCATGATTTCTGGTGAGAGGTTGGCACTTAATATTATTGAGTTTCCCTTGTTTGTGATGCTTTGCTTTTCTCTGTCTGCTTTCAGAATCCTCTCTTTACCTTTGATATTTGACATTCTGTATAGCAGATGTGTCAAGATAGATTTATTTGTGTTTATTCTGTTTGTGTGATGAAGAAAGTGCTGCAGCTCTGCTCTGTTTCTCCCCCTTTGCAGAAACCCACAGCTTTAGAAAGATAACCGCCCCTCCTCTCTTTCTCTCATGGAATCCACAACTTAGGGAGATAAGCACCTTCCTCCCTCTTTTTTCTGGAATCCACAAAGTTAATGACTCTACTCCTCTCCTCCCTGAGGCCTTCTGCTTTAGGAAGATAAGCTAAACTCGCACCTTTGCTTCTGTAACCCCCGCCTGCCTGCTTGCTCCAGGAATTTGCCCACTTGCCCAGCAACCCACTAGCCAATAAACAGAAACCGATAAAACCCCATGAAAGCCGATGCCCAGGACTCAGATTTTTTGGAGTCTTGACTCTCCTCTGGGCCCACGTGTAATAAAACGCTGTTCCTCCATCTCTCTGAGTGTATGTCTGG
>JAQZBX010011137.1:0-43300 GCA_029593785.1 Cabassous unicinctus | reverse complement strand
TGGGTTTAGGCAGCTCCTAAACACAGCAGGTCAGGCAGGCATTTTCCCCAAGAACATGGAAGAAGAGCTTCTGGGGAGTCAGGCCCCCAACAGGGACCCTACTCTCATGGCTAACAGGGCAAGGAGCCAATTCATGATGCTCTGCTTCTCCAAGAACAGACCTGGCCGTGGGGTGTGGTAAGGGATAGGCAGTGAGGGAAGCTCTACATCGGCAGCTCTGGAATTGGTATTTCAGAGCAACAGCTGTAGGATGAGCCCCCTTTTATCACCTCCACTTCTCTTCCTGGAGGGGAATGGGCTCTAGCCAAGATCAGCAGCCCAACATCCTGCCAGCCAAGGTCAGGGGTGCAGGTGGGAAGGGAGGGGAGGGGGGCTCAAACCTCTCCAGGCTGGAGCTTGCTTGAGGCAGCCCAGGGCAGATAAGGGTGGATGGCTGTTTGTCACTGGGCCTAGAATTTAACCATTATATATTGATTCCTTTGCCCTTCCAGTCTTGAACAGCCCTTGATTAGAAAGCAAATACATTAGGGAAACTCCTGAGCATGTTATCTATTAGTACCCCTAGGAGATAGGTTGGCAGCTTGCTGAGAAGATTTTGTGAGAAGAATCACTGAAGGGAAGGGTGTGTGGGACAGTTAGTGGGAGTGAGGGGAAGAAGAGAGTCCATTAAAAAGGAGACAAAGAAGCAGAGATAGTGCTGTTGTGATGGCTTAAAGTTATATGTGTGCCAGAAAAGTACGTTCTTAAAGTTAATCCATTCCTTGGGTGTGGACCCATTAAGAGTAGGATCTTTTGGTGAGTAGGATCCTCTTATTGGTGTTCTTTATAAGAGAATGAAATTTAGCCAAAGAGAGAAAAATCCACAGAAGCAAGGAGCTGGAAGCAACGAAACTGGAAGGGAAGGGAGAGACCAGGAGATGCCGTCATGTGCTTTGCGCCATTTGATAGAGTCCAGGATCACCAGCAGCCGGTCTTCAAGAAGGTATCAGCTTGATGGTGCCTTGGTTTGGACATCTCACGGCTGCAGAACTGTAAGCTTGTAAGCTAATAAATTTCCATTGTAAAAGCCCATTTCTTTCAGCAGCCTAGCAAACTAAAACAGCCATGTTCACCATTTTCTCTTCCAGGGGACCCAGGAAGACTACATTTCCCAGTACCCCTTACAGTAAAATTGGGCTCTATAACATGCAGCTGAGTTCTGAGCAACGGCATGGGGTTGGAGGTTACATAAACTTCTAGGCGGCAGCTTTAAATTATCCCCCGTGAGCCTCTGGTTTTCACTTTCCGTGACACAGTAGTCTGGAAGTCCGCGTGTCTCAGATGGCATGGCTGAGAGACGGAGGGGGGCTGTGCTGCTTGCTTTGCTGCATTGAACCTTGAGACTGTGGAGTCCATTTGCTACCCCAGCCAGGTCTATCCTAACTAACACACACAGAAAAGAGGGTGTCAAATTTCCTAATTTTTCTCAGACAGATGTAGTGCAGAGGTCACGACCCCAGACTCCAGAGTCATGAAGCTCTGGGCTCAAGTCCCCGTTCTACCACACATATTTCTTAACCTTACTAAACCTCAGTTGTTTCTTCTGTAAAATGAAGATTGAAGTAGGTGATACATTTAGCCCATTGCTTGGCAGTGGCATGTAATCAATAAATGCTAGTTTTTCAATAAATGTTAGTTTTTATGCTAAGTAATTAAAGAAGCAATGTAATGTCAGGAATTACCAAGGGTCCAGTTCTAATTTTCGGTTATTGTAAATTTCATTTTTTACCAAGCAGGATCAATAACAAACGATAGCAACCTCTCCACGGTTGGTGTGACTGTATTGGTGATTGTGCTGAGTAAATCAAGTTGCAACAAAGACGAATTAGCCTTCGTTATCTAAGTCCCTAAGACCCTAAGTCTCGCACGCAGAAGCGAGAGCTTGGTTCATGTATGGGGAGGGCAAGGTCAGGCTCGCACAAGAGGTCCACACACTTGCTGGCAGGTTCAGGAGTATTGCTGCTTCCCCAGGAGGCCCTCCCCAGTCTGGAGGAGAGGGAGGGGCTGGGGGAGAGGGTCCCTCCAGGAGAGCTGCCTCCATCTGTCTCCTCACTAGACAAGGCCCCAGGAACCCCAGCCCTGGCCCCGCTTCCTGAGGCCTGGATTCACCAGGGACGCCCCGTGGGACTCCAGGCTGGGGAACGTGGTGCTGCCTTCACTGAAGCCTCTGCTGGAAAAGGGAAGTCTGGTCAGATACCTGAACACTGACCTGTTCCCGAGGCTGGTTCTTGGGAGATACTATGCCCCACTTCTGAGGACCGGGCTGTGGGTGAGGCAGAGAGAGGGAAAGGGCAAGGGGCCTTCTGTGGGGGAGTCTCGCCCCTTCTCCCCCTGGGATGGGGAATCATTGGGGCGAGGCCTTTACAAGTGCCCACTGTTCGATTCTCTATAATTACTCCCAAAGCTGCTCCCTCAACCCCCACCCATCTCCCTGTCCCCTCTGTTAGGAGGCCAGCCCTGCACACAGTCAGGCTCTGCTCTCTCCAAGACCTCTCTCAGGTCCACCTCCACCTTTCCCAGAGGTGACTGACCATGAGGTTAATGAAACGTAAACTTCAGGGTCACTCACTCACCTGAGCCCCTTCTAATATCTATTATTTTGAAAAAGGAACGCCCACAGTACATATGCTTCAAGGCTCCCAGAACCTGAATCTGCTCCCAAGTTCTGCCCTGGTGGATTTTCCGGGCTGCCCAATGTAGGAAAACCCAGAAAGGGGGAGGGGGAAGTCTGGGTAAGTGGAGTCAGGGGGTGGACTTGACCTCTCGATGGCTTGCCAGTTTCCTTTTCTTGCCTCCTTCCCTGAGAAGGACACTGGATTATCTTTGATGCACTAACTGTGACACTGGACAAGTCATTTCCCATCGCTGGCCTTAGAATGCTCATCTGTAACCAAGAGCTTCCTAAGCCTCCTTTAGCTTCTAGTACTGGAAACCCGAAGCCTTTTAGGACCCTGAGGGGGGAGGTCTGGCTGAACAGCGCCTCCCCTGAAAGCAGTGAAAGAGCAGGGGCCTCTTCACCAATATTGGGGTGACTGACCTCCTAGAACAGGGGCCCAGGTTTCAGAGTCACATTGCGCCTGGGGGTGGCCTGATCTGTCTCCCTGAGTGTGTGTGTGCGTGTGTGTGTGTGTGTGTGTGTGTGTGTTTGTGATGGGGAGGTCCCAGAAGGAGGAAATGAAGGGTCCCTTCTCTGGTTTGGGGACAGCTCTGGGGTGAGATAAGGAAAAGTCACTGACAGTCATGCCTCCTGTTTTCTCCTGAATCTGGAGCCCCCCATGCTATCATCTAACTTGTCCCCTCAAATGGAGCCTGAACTCCTGGGGAGCTGAACTAATCATTCAGTCTCCTTGAGACTTAGTTTATTTTCAAAACAGGGAAACTGATATAGACCTTGCACATTGACCTGAAGGATTATGTGAGGTGAAGGGTGCGGAGGTGCCCGGCACCTGCTTGTTCTTGTGGCCACTCATCCTTACTATCTACCTCTTTTGAAGGGGATGATGACTCAGGTGCCGCTGGCCTGGGGTCCTGGGAAGCAGAAGGTGGAGAGGCAAGGGGGGGAGGTGAGGAGAGGTCTCAGCAGGGAGCAGGACCTGTCTGCTGAGCACTCAGAGCTGGACAGCTGGTCCTGTCTGTGGCCTCGGGGTGACCAGTGGAAATGTGAGTACTTCCCTCACCCTCTCTCCCTTGCCTGGGCTGAGTTCCCTGCTGGGACGCCTGGAGCCCAAGGGCAAGCTCGGGGCCCTGAGATGAGGCCTTAGTGGCCAATGGAGTAGGCCCCTGAGTCTGTGGACTGCTTCTCCTCCGTGGCCTGGTCTTTGGGGTGCGCTGGGCTGGCCGAGGTGGGAATGTTCAGCGTTTTCTCGCTCACCTGCAGGGAGAAGGGTTGGCATGATTGTCCTCTATGGGCAAAGTTCTATATGACCCCATTTGATAGACTTGGCCCACATCACAAGGGGTAACACAGCTGAGCTGCCCACAGCAGGATCTGTCCTGGTCCAGAAACAGAGAGGGGACAAGGAGCCAGTGGGAATGTTGACAATGGGGGCCCACGGAGCCCCCAAGATTCTCTGCAGAGCCCACTTTTGGCCAAACCCCGTCTTATCTGGGGCTCCACTATGCTGTGGGGGATACTGAAAGGTGAGCCACTGAGAGTCCTGGGGTCCAGCGCCCCTCCTGCTTGTCCCCTCTGCCTCCCGCAGGCCCCCTGCTCACCTCCTCAAACTTCTTGGCTTTGTACTGGTCGGCCCCCTTGAGGAAGTTGAGCAGGATGATGTCACAGAGGACAGTCCCCTAGAGGAGGAGGAGAGGTGGGGGGGGCTCTGAGGGGCTGCCCAGGATGGGTGGGAGTAGGGTGGCAGGGAAGTGGGCTCAGGTGGCCCCTGAGCTGCCCAGGCAGCAGGCAGGACTGCCCTTGGGCCGGTCAGCAGGCAAGGGGTTGAGGCGAGTCCTCCGGAGACGCCATGACTGATGTTTCTGCTTAGGAAAAATCTCCAGACACTTTGCAGTGTCTTTACAACCCACCTCTCCCACTCTTTGGGGGACCCCCAGACCCTGATGTGGAGAAAAGATGTGGTGAGAAAAGCAGAGGGACTGAGAAATAGAAGTCCCTGGGGAGAGGGGCTAAGTCCCCACCCTGCCAGTTGGGCTTTGTTCCTCATCAAATCTTCTTGGGTCTCTGGAAACCCTGGAGTCTCCTCCCCAACCTTCAAGGTGAGAAACAGTAACTTTGAGAACAGTTGGCACCTCCTGAAAATGAAGAGGTTGCTTCTGGAGGTAATGAGCTCTCCATGATTGGAGGTATTCAAGAAAGGGAGGTGGTGAAGGGGACTGAAGCATGTGGCAAGAGGTTGGGCTTTACATTCAGAAGCAAGGTCCCCCCCAAGCCCACCCGAGCCAGTCTGGACCCCGGAGCTAAACTCTGGGCCCCACCCTTACCGGCCTCCAGGTAGAGCCTGGAGGAGCTGAACTCACCACTCCCACGGAGGTGAAGGCTGCCATGGAGGTGATGATGGTGGGGATGATGTTGAATTTGCCAGCCTGAGGGCACAAAGACCAAGGTGGGTGGGCAGAGAGTCCAGGAGGGTGGGAGTGGGCCTGGGAATGAACTTGGACACACAGCCAGCGGGACCATGGAGCCAGAGGGGTTCTTGATGGATCAGCAGGTCCCCCTCCCTCACGGTACAGGGGAGCAGATGGGTTATGTCACTGGCTGAGGGTCTCAGAGCTGCTCGGTGGCAGAACCCTGTTCCCCCAGAGAAGCCCCATTCAGGGCCCAAGAGCTGGCCCGGGTCCCCTCCCCTGTCCACCCGTGGACTTGACCCAGAGACTCACGTTTCCGTGCACCAGCACATCAAAGCGGATGCCAAAAGCCTTGAGGAGAGTGCGGTACTCGCTGCCATTCTCCATCTTGTAGTATTTGGCAAACCTGGAGGCCAGAGGTGAAGGAGGGCTGCTGTGGTTCCTGTCCCTCCTGCCTGAACCTTCAAGGTTTTCTGGAGCCCCTGGCCCTCACAGAGCTTCGTGAAGGTTTTGATGATACGCGTGCCACATTCCCCCGTGACCTTGGGGGCTTGTTAAAAAGGCAGATTCTCAGGCTCCATTCTGGAACTCTAGAATCAGCATTTCTGTAGGTGGGGTCTGAGAGTCTGCCTTTTAAATAATCTCTCTAAATGATTCTGATGTGCCTGAAAGTCTGAGCAACTGCTGGACTCTCAGCTTCTTCGGCCCCCTTTGTCTGGGTATCTCAGGGCCCAGCTCATGGCTGGACTCCCTCTGCACAGGCTTCTCTACCTGGGTTCAAATCCTGGCTCTGCCACTTACTGGTTTTGCAATCTGGGGCGAGTTACTTAACCTCTCTGAGAATCGTCTCTGTGTGAGTGGGAGTGAGACAAAAATCCTGCTTCCCAGGGTTGCCATGAGAATCGAATGAAACCACATGCACGTCAGGTGTTCAGAACAGTGCCGGGAACACAGCAAGCACTCAGCAAATGTTCACTGATGTTGGCCGTGATTATTGCTGAAGAAATAGATTTACATCTATAAAACAGTTTGAAAAAGTGCTTTTCGACGCCTCATCTCATTTCACCCTCGCAACAAACCTGTGGAACAGGGTTGCGGCAACTTTACTTTTCTAAAGAGGCTACAAGGGAGGAGGGTAAGTGACTTGTCCAGGTTTATCCAACTGGCTGGGACTCAAAGCTAGATGTGTCCAAGTCCAAGGCTTTTCCCTCAGGAACTTCCCTGCCTTGGCTGCTGGTGGCCAGGCACGATGCTGCGGGCATTTGTAAAAATTATTCCATTTAATTCTCATCACCACGTGGCGAGGTGGGCGTTCATACCACTGTTTTGAAGATACCTGTGGTGATGAAGGGACTTGCCTTATAGTTTCACAGTAAGCACTGAACCTAGGATTCAAATCATCTGTCTTTGGCTTCTAAGCCAGAGCACTTTCCTTCTGCTTGGTCTTGCCCATCAGAGGCAAAACTCTAACCACTAGCAAAGCGGACTCTTTGCAGCTCTAAAATGGGCTCCTGAGGTCCATATCTCAGGAGAATGGTGACCATCAAGGGAGCTGATGGGCGTGAGCAGGCTCAGCTCCATGGCTGTGCAGGGTCGACATCGCTATGACTCTGTGCCTGCTACGTCCCTTTCGGTGTTTCCAGGCCCCACAGATTCCCAAGGCTTGTCCCAGGCCTCTCCTAGCAGAAGGGGAGGTCTGAGAAACGCATTTGCTGAAAGGGTCTGGTGGTTGGCGTGCTCCCCCTCCCGGGGATATTCGCATCTGAAGATGTGCAGCGGGAAGAAGGGGCCGCTCAGCCCAGGTGAATCAACAACAGAGGGGTCACTGGCAGGGGAGGAAGATACTTTACGGTGGGAGCGTGTCACCTGAAATCACAAAACGCTGCCCGCTCTGGTTGCCCTACGACCTGACCGACCATGGGAACCTTGGAGAAACGGGTCTAAATCCTGGCTCCACCACATGCTAAGGGCATGGACTTTTATTTAGCCCTCAGGGCCCCTGTTTCCATGTCTGTCTAATGGGGATGCTCATACCCTCCTCCCAGGTCTGTTAATGAGTGGCCAAGTGCTTACTGACCCCACCATTGGAGGTGGGCGCTATCTGGTTCTATCTGTCCCTCCAGTCCCTCTCTGTCCTTCTCCACCTAGCTCTGGGCCCTGGGAGCCTGGCCTGCAGGGACTCCTTCAATGAAGCTCCCTTGTCCTCTGTTTCCCTTGGGTTCAGCCAATGGGAGGCACTGCCAGGAAAGGGCGGGAGGACAGAAAGGAGGGGGTGCTGAAGGCAACCTGTCCTACAGCCATGGCTTTCTCCAGGGAGTGTTTCTGACCTACTCCTTAGGTGGTAGCTGCTTCCCCATGTTGCCAGCCCTAGGATGCTTCACCGGCCTTGGTGGTTCCCTCCATCCTGTTTCTCTCAGTACGTCAACCCTTATCACCCCCATTTTGCAGAGGAGGGAGCTCAGGCCCAGAGAGGCTGATTCAGGTCAGAATGGAGGGCAGAAGATGGGCAGCACTCTTTCCACCTCTGCCTGTGGCCGGGCAGAGCTGGAGCTTGTGTGTCTGAGTGACGCATCTGCTGCCCAAGTGCGGCTGAAACGATTTAGTGAGAGAAAGGTTCCTGGGGAGCCAGACCCAGGAAGGTGTCTCCCTGTGGGCTCTGCAGCTGAAGGGCAATGCCGGAGAGGCAAGAGGGTCTTCTCAAGAGAGTGAAAGGGAGAGTGGAAATGAAAGAGGCCCCAGGAGGGAGGCTGGAAGAAGTGCAACTACTTACCTTGAAGAAGAAAAGGCGTGGGGGACAGAGAAGAGGAAGGGGCCAAATCATCTTGAAAAATATGCTGTTATGGTCTGGGTGATGGCAGCAGAGAGCATTTGCAGACCAAAGAAAAATGGAATGAATTCAAGGTGCAACAGCAGGAGGGATAGACACCAGAAAGGACAGTGCTTCTAGTAAGATAATGAGGGCCAAGAACACGATTCTCCAAAGAGGTCACGCAGGTGATTTTTAAGAAGCCTGGAAAAGAAGCATCCAGAATGGGCAAAAGGCTCCAGGAGTCCCCACTGTGGCTTTCAGTTTGGCTAGAGGGGTAAGGATGGTCCATCGTCATCTCCACTCCCACCATTCAGCAAACACTAGAGATGTGTGCAAATTCTTCAATACCAACATCTCAGTTAATCTCATGAAGAAGGCACTGTTGCTGACACATTTGACAGATGTGGAAGCAGACCAAGAAGGTAGCCAGATGGATCTGGGATTCAGAGCCACACAGATGACTGCCAAGCCCGAGCTCTTCACCCCTGAACCGTCCTGCCTCTGAGCTTTTAAGGACCCAGGCTGCCCTTTCTGTGCAAGATAGCAAAGCCCTTTTAAATTCTGTGTTCTGTTTCTGCCATTGGAGAGTTTCTGACCCTTGTCGTACAGATGTGGCAACTGATGCTCGGGGGGGCTGGGAGGTGGGGGTGGTGGGGCACCGACGTTTGGGGCAGGGCAGAGGCTGGGATGGGAGTCCTGAAGTCTGCATCCCCAGCCCAAGGCTGCAACCATGAAAAACGCTCTGACATCGACTCGGAGAACAAGAAGTCGGCATCCTGGGCACTGCCGTTCAGAGCGCAGGCTCGCTAAATTTATCCTGGGAAGGAATGGGAAAGGAACAGGGAGAAAAATCAAAGCAGACTTGGTTTTTCTCCAGCACCTGCCTTCCAAGAGGCAATAAGCCTGGTAAGATCATTATCTCACCAGCCACCCACCCTCCGAGGAGGCTTGGCAGGGACTGGTTCTCTTCCCGGGCAGGAGGCAGGAGGAACAGAACTCGGAGGGAGGGCCCAGGCTGCAGACAGGGGAAACCAGTTGCCAGCTCTGAACTCGCGTGGCTGGCGGAGGTCAGAGGATATGGCCCGACACTGGGGTGAAGAGTGGCTCGGTGGTCACCAAGGTCTGGCTTATCTTCCCTCTTGGCACACGTTTCCCAGGCCCCTTGCATCTAGCTCTTGCCAATGGAATGTGAATGGAAATAGGTTTATTACCTCCACACTGAGGTGTGTAGGAGCAGGGTACCCGCTTCCTGTTCTTTTTTTTCTCACCTGATGGCCAGCTGCAGAGGAGCCAGGGGAGGACTTGGAGGCCCTAGGGATACTGAGCCAAGAGATGAAGGAGCCCAGAGCTCCCTGCCCCCACTAACCCACAGCAACCTGTGCCCCAAGCAAGAAGTAAACCTTTGTGTTAAGCCACTGAGACATGGGAGTTACTTGTCACAGCAGCCAACAATGCCAACTCCACTGTTAGAACCCCTCCCCATAATTTTATAGCTGAGGAAACAGATTCAGGAAGGGGATGTGCTTTGCAAAGGACATAAAATGAGTTAAAATTGAGGAGCCATTCAGGATTGGACAGAGAGGGCAAATCCCCGTGATGCTACATTCCTAGGAGTAAGCCCTCTAAGAAAGGTCTAGGAGATCTGAGCTTGGTTCCTAGGGATGTCCTTAACCAGCATTTTGATATTGAGCAAGTCACTCACCTTTCTGAGCTTTTTACTTCAACTGAAAAGTAAGAGTAAAGAGCTCTGGGTAGGATGATATAAGATTGTACCTACATATGTGAAGTGCTTTAAGCATGTCCCTTTTCTTTCGTATCCTAAGAGCAGGAAACAAGGCAATAATATCTACATTTACCTAGCACGTGCTGTGGGCCAGGAGTGATGCCAGTAGACTTCCATGTTAATCCACGAGGCAGGTCTCAATGTTCTTGTTTCACAGATGGGGAAACAGAGGCAGTAATTGGCCAAAGCTCAAACAACTAGGAAGTAGTGTCAGAACCAACAGCCTCCAGGCCACGTGTCCTTAGCCATTACACTCTCCTGCCTCCTGCGGTAATATTAGGAACAATAACAGCCAACATGCACAGAGCGCTGACTGCGGGCAGGGCTTTGTGCTAAGTGAAGCTAAGTGAGTTACATGTAGCGGCTCATTTAATCGACAACCCTGTGCAGTTCAGTAACCCTGCTCTTTCCATTTGACAGATGAGGAAGCAGGATAAGAGAGGTTAAACGATTTGTCCAAGGTCACAAAACCAACAGTCAGTGGGTGATGCTGGGATTCAGACCCAGGCAGTCTGGCCCCAGAGCCCATACTCTTAACCAGCATTCTGGACTGTTCTATTTGCTGCCTGGTTTCTATTAGGTCCTGAGCCATTTCTTTTAGGTCACCAGCTGGGAGCCCGGTTGCATTTGCCCAGTGGGGTCAGTGCTCAGAATCCTTGGCCAGGAGGGGACAGGAGGCACAGGTTCCATCCCCAGAGAGCCACTCGGCCTCGGAGGCAGTCTGAAAGGGGAAGGGTTGAGCTACAACACACCTGAGCCCTGATTTCTCCCAAATGCCCTGATTCTAACCTCTCTAGTTTCAGTTTTCTTAGCTAGGGAATGGGGCTGGTTAGAACGACATCACTATCAAACACCTTGGCTTGGACTCCACCTCCTGCCCTGGGCCAGCCCATCTTCCTCGCCTGCCATGTATGTCAAGTCACACCACACTACCTGTTACAAAATCCCTACATTTCCTGAACACACTCCACGGACACGGACTTCTATGCCTTTCCCCATGCCATTCCCCCCTCCCAGAACGCCCTCATCCTCCTTCACCTTGCAAACTCCATCCATCCATTAAGGCCCAGCTCAGAAGGCCTCTCATTCCTTCAACGTTCAACAGGTATTTAGAGTACACCAGGCACTGCTGAGCCATTGGCGGGCTCTGCTCCCATGAGAGGGAGAGAAATGTTAGCCATAAAATCCCGTAAATGACTAACGTCAGAGAGAAGGGCTGGGATGGAGAGGAGCAGAATTCTAAGAGCACATAAGAGCCTAGATGGAATCATCTAGGCTGGGGTGTCGAGGACGGTTTCTGTGTGCAGGTGACACTAAAGCTGAGACTTGAAGGATGGAGAGGCAAAAGGCAAGAAGGCCAGGGGTGGGGGCAGCTTTCCAGGCTAAGGGCACTGCAGGTCCCTTGCAAAAAAAAAAAAAAAGCCGCCTTGGAGAAGAGGACATGATTTTGAGGAAGCTGAATGAGCACTGGTGGAGTGGGCTGGAGCACAGAGACGGAGGGAAATGGCAGTGGCTGGAGCCACCTCGCCCTGGCTGCAGTGACTTCCTACTTGTAGCTTGAAATTGACCATAGTGGAGAATTTACACTATGGGAATTGGCACGTGCCACAAACCATGGTTTTGTTTTCTTCTTTAGAGATCTGGGTTGCCAGCGTGGAGCTGAGGCTGTGAAATCCCCCTATCCTAGGTTTATTTAACAGTTTGTGTAATAGTTTGGGTTTGTTTGCCCAAGAGCAGACTAACAGTAAAGGGGATAGTAAATGTTTGCTGGGAGAATATCTGAATTTTGAGATTCTACACATCTCAAAGATTGAGTTTAGCAATGCTGGCCTCCAGGTTTCCTCCTACTGACTAGGGCTTCTCCAAATTCTCCCAATTCTGCAGGTGGAGCTGGTATAAAGGTGGTAACAACAGGTTGTTTCTCTGTCAAACAGAAAACATTTAGACCCAGCAGCTGGCTAGGTGGGAAAGTAGATGCTATTGGTGGGAACCCATCCCTGCAGAGGGGAAATGGGGCAAAGAGTAGGGACATATTTGGGGAGCACTTACTCCTGCTGAGAACCAGGCCAGAGCCTTCCGTATCCATTATTTCATTTAGGGCTCATAACAGCTCAACAGTTGTTAGAGACTTAGGGGTTTTGAAATGAGACAGCCCTGGGCTGGAACTGGCTTTGCCACTTGGATGTGTTTACATGCCCTTAGGGAAATCACTTCACCTCTTTGAGTCACAAATTCCCCATCTATAAAATGGACAGAATAGCAATAGTGGTAGGATACAGAGAGGATTATGTGAGCTACTGGATGCAAAGGCTGAGTACAACACCTGAAACACAGCTTTCAATCAACTCTGGCTATTGATCATCAAGCAATGCCGTCCTGATTTCACAGGCTGGAAAACCCGAGACTCAGGCATAGCAGCCGCCAGGTCAGCAAGTGGCACAGCTGGGATGTGAACTACGGAGGCTTGATTCCAAAGGCCCTGCCCACCACCTGCTGCTGCCCCAAGAGAGGCGTGGGGAGCTCATTAAGCTGGTGCCCGGGAAGCCACCTCAGCTGCCGAGGAAAGCACAGCCGGGCTGTGACTACGAAGAAGCCCTAAAGATCCGAGGAAAGAACAGAGCCCAGATACCTGCCAGCATGGGGGCAGGAAGGGGAAGGAAGGCCTGGGAAGGACAGGAGTCAGGCCTGGAGCTGCCAGGGTTGGGAGGGCTTCCCTGACAGGCCCAGCCAGAAGAGCTGCCGAAGCCCAGACATCCGAAGGAAAGGGTATGGTTCCCTGATGTGCTGACTACTGCCCATTTGGGCCTTGATCCAGTCTCCAGCTTTCCCACCCTGCTGGCTCCCTTCCTCTCTGGTTACTGGGGGGTTTGCCCAGCATGAGGCCTGGCAGGGGACCAGAGGGCAGGAAGGAGAGAGGCTGGGGTATTTCTTCCTCCCACTGCTCCCCTGCTTGGCCGTGGGTCCTGCTGGTGGCTGCGTCTGCATCTGTCTACAACTGCTGCTCCTGCCAGGGACTCCAGCTCTCAACGAGGCTCCCATTCCCCCTCCCCTACCCCTGCTGGGGCTGCAGGTCTGGGGGTGGTGACAGCTTCCTACTTAGTGAGCCCCTGGGTGCCTCAACTTCCCTGTTGGTTCCTACTATGTAAACTTCTTCACAAATCCTCACTGAGTGTGCTTTTCCCACCAGCACCTTTGCTGAGACACCTGCTCTGGGACCAAACTGAACAATTACGAGGCCCAAGACATTTTGTGTATATGTGTGTGTGTGTGTATGTGTGTTCCCTTATGCCATGAGCAGCAATAGATAAAGAATGAGTCAATTGCCATAATAAATCATTTGTCAGATGTGCGTCTGCAGGGCAGGGCTGAAGCTACATTCCAATGTAATAGGTCTATAAATAATAGTGCATGCTTCAGCAGCCCAAGTTTCCAAGCCTTTCCCCAGACGCCCACATGCGTTGATTCAGACTTTTAGTGCTCAAAAGGCATTAGGAATTATAATGTTTGACCAGCCCATTTTAGAGAGGTGGAAATCGAGGCCCTGGAAAGGGATGGGACTGGCTCACAGTTAAGCTGAGAATCTGTGGCAAGGCCTGGACCCTAACCCAGCTGCCCGGGACTCCTGGGCTACCACTGGGCCTCTTGGCTTCACTACTGCTTCAACTTAATTATTCTTGGCTTGCCCCAGCACAAAATATTTTTTTTTGCACAGACATTTTTTAAAATGTCTTATTTCCACTGGATTAAAAATCCCTTAAACATAGGCACTGGTCCTGTTCATCTCTGTATCAGCCAAAAAGCTCAGCCTGTGGTACAATCTAGAAGTTGGAAGAGACCTTCGACATCCTTCCCTCAGTATCCTGAGGGGTTTCCCTGGCGCTGCCTGAATTCTCCCAGTGAAGGGAAACACTACCTGCAGGGGCAGCCCAATTTTAGCTTTGGATAGCTCCAACTCGTAGAAGTGCTTCCCCACGCTGAGCTGACATTTGCAGCAATCGGCAGTCAATAAACGCTCGCTGAATGAAGAAGGGTTTTTATCATGATGTACAAATCCCTTGGAAGCTTTCAGACATCTGTTTAGAAATGATCCATCCTCCCATAGAGTGGTGGAAATTCCTCCCCAAAGCAGGGACACGTAACTGTTACAGTAGCAGGAAAAACGGCAACAAACTCGCTGGATCTGGGTTTGACTTGCAAGGGAAAACTTGGGCCTGGAATTTGGATTTCTACGTGAAGGAGGTGGTGTTTGCAGCAAAGCTTTTTGCTGGTGGGAAGTAGTTTTGCCAGCTGAAGTACACGTTTACAGTTGATTTTACACCGATAGGGAAATACCTCCTGGCAGACTCATTGCAGTGAGGGTGGGGCAACATCCTTAGAGCAGGCTGGGACCCATCCCCTTGGAAAAGGGCCCAAAGTTGGGTTTATATACCGATATTCTAGAAACCTAATTATCCTCAAAGGCAAACATTAAAAACCTGGTTTGCCATTGAGTTTTCTTTAATGTATTACCATTAATTTATCTGTAATTAATGCGGTGAAAAAAGATCAATGGATATGGAGCCAGAAGATGTACCTGAGAGTCAGGTTACTAGCTGTCTGATCAGGAGAGTTATCTTCTTGGCCTCAGTTTCCTCATCTGTAAAATGGGGATAACCATTCCTGCCCTGCCAGGAGACTTGTGGTTAAAAGCACAGGCTCTACAGCCAGAATACCAGGGTTTGAATTCTGGCCCCAGCACAGTGACCCACGTGGCCTCAGGCAGGTAAATGAACGCCTGAGCCCCATGTTTCCCAGCTAAGAAATACTGAGATAATCCACTCAGAGCATTTGCTAAGTTCCTAGCTCCCTGGTAAGACTCAATGAGTGTTAGCCAATATTGTCATCTGATATTATTGGTTGTTGTGAGGCTAGAATAGACATGAACATTATAATGGGCTGTATTAATTCAGTATTGCTCTAATCTCTCCTCCCACTCTAACCCAAGGAAGATGAATCGGACAATGGGCCATGGAAAATTCAAGCTTATACGCCCCAATGGAAGAGGGCCTTTGAGTGTTTTTGTAGAAATGATGGAAATGGCTGCTTTTCACACAGGGCTTTTGGAAGGAGGAAAATCCAGATTGTAGGAAGAGTCATCAGAGCCAAGGGCACACTTCAAGTCTGTCTGTCAATTGGCCTAAGCTTGCCGATCTGCATGTTTTGGCATGGAAGCAGAACAGGTGCCAAATTTCAGAACTTCATGAAAGCTGCTGTGGGTACATTTCCAACACCAAACCATCACTAGAAACACCTACTGCACGAGGAGTCTCTAGCAGCTGAACAAGTGTTTTTTGTCCCAGACACCAAGAGAGGAAATCCAAAACTGCGTTGCCTTTTCGTAGCAAAGCTGTCTTTAAGAACTCTCGGAGAGGAAACGAGAATCAGGCATTGCTAAATGCCAGGTTTTGCTTCTCTCCTTTCACTCCAGCAATCATAACCACGGCTACTTATTTATTTTTTTGCAAGCCATGCAAGGTTGGAAGGTGTGCTAGAAGCCATGGAGATAGATGAGGTTTTGGGGCTTAAGTTCCCCTTTACCTCCTAGGCTGTGCAATCTTGGGTGAGTCATAAAACCTTCCTCTGATTAACCTGGGAGGAGGGCGAACTGCGAAACCCAAGTCAAAAATAGGAGTGAAAGGGCTTGGCAAGCTGAACTCTAGGGGCTCTGCATCTGAGATTCAGGGATGGGCTTTAGAGGTCTCCAAAGTCCCAGAGGGCTCTCCATCTGAGATTCAGGGATGGGCTTTAGAGGTCTCCAAAGTCCCAGAGGGCTCTCCATCTGAGATTCAGGGATGGGCTTCTAGAGGTCTCCAAAGTCCCAGAATTTATGCAGCATAAGTATAAACACACAGGTAAAAGACTGGAAGGAAACTCACTCGACTGTCTAGGATGTTATCTTCCTAATGTGGAGCAGGACTAGAGGAGCCAAGGGGGTATAATATTCACACTCTGAATATTATAGTGTGGCTTGGATTTACTACTCTGAGAACATATTTATACCTTACTTGTAGAAATAAAGTGTTCTTCCAAAAAGGCAATTGCCTGCAAAATTTTCTTGTCTATTAATACATGCATTTGGGGGTGGGGGGGGCGGTGTCAATGATGCTTTCATCAAGGGCATAAAAGGGTAAGATCTTCCAAAATTAGAGAAGGTGGCTTTATTTTCCATTATAAAGTAATACATGTTCATTGGAGAAAGTCTGTAAATTACAGAACTGTATAAGGAAGAAAATACAAATCACCTAATTAACGGTTACCTTTGGAGAGCAAAACATGGTATTTTGATTTTTTTTAATAACCATGGATATTTATTCTTTCAATAATAATAATACGTTTATAAACACATGGAAAATGTATTTGTTTGCTAAATGAAAGTTATAATTTGTACTGGACATCTCTGCTGGCCCCCGCTGGGCCCCCCGGCCTTCTGTGTTCGCCTCTCCCTTCTCCCCCGTGCCCTGGGCTGCACGGGCTGCTGCCAGGCCTCTGAAATTTGGGCTTGGCTGGGTCACAGCTCCTGTCAAGCTGTCCTCTCTACACAGCTCTGCCTCCACGTTCCAGTACCTGCTTCCTCCCCTCATCCCTTCAGACCTGGGATGGCCCCAATACTGCTCTATCCTTTGTGGTTTCCTTATACCCTCCCACACTTTTGAAACAGTCCCTTTATTATATGCTTCTTGAATTACCCAGTGTGAATGTGCCATCTCTTTCCTGCTGGGACCTTGACTGATACAGTATTTTAAATGTCATTGCACCATCTCTGCCTATACACTCACACACCCACTCACAAACACACACATTCACTCACAAACTCACACACATCCACACACACACACACTTGCACAACACACACTCACAGACACACATATTCAAAGTCACACTCACTCACACACTAACTCGCATATGCATATGCACACTTACACACTTACATGCTCACATGCACTCACAACTCACACTCATTCACACACACTCAGATACATGCTTACATATACACTCACACTCATATGCACATTTCCATGCTCACACTCACACTCAGACAGTCAAACAGCACTGCCTACTCCTAACATAGCACTCTGGTTAAAATCCTGGAGAACCAAGAGTCCACCCGAGATGCAGGAACCAGCCCATGGGGAGGAGCCCCTTGTCCCCCTGCAGTGTGATGCCTCCAGCCGGGGATCTCTCACCAGCTCCTATTTTTAGAAATGCTGCACCTTGTCTACCACTAATCCAGATGAGCCCATCAACTGTGCTCTCAATGTACTTGGGAAGAAGATTCATATAAACACCAAGTGACAGCAGCCCCTGGTGTCTTTAGCCATGCAGAATACACCTAGGAATAAAAAGAAAATCTTTCCACCAAATTTCAGGTGGGAAGGGAGCAGAATCCTTCAGGAGCTTAACGCAAATAAAGATAAATTTAGATGGACAGCACCTGGTACATTGGATAGGCGTTGAAAGGGGACATTTTGGCTCAATTTGAGTCTCATTCCCAGTAACCAGAGCTGTCCCATGATGCAGGTCACTGCCCCCTTCTGAGATTCTGCTTCCTCATCTCTAAAATGAAGGCCTCAGTCTAGGAGTCTCCCAGGGGTCTTGAACAGCTATAAATTCTCGAATTCCCTGATTCTGTGCGCTAGAAGCTGCAAAAAGTAAGGGGGCACTTGGAAAGGAGTATCAAATCCAAGCTAAGTTCGTAGCCTTTCTGGACAGGAATGGAGAGCAACTAAGAAAATATGTTTGAAGCCAGGCTCCCTTGCTTACTGGCTGTGTGACTTTGGGAATTAATTTAGCTCTGTGAGCTCCACTTTCTCAAACGTGAAGTGGGGGAGTAGTAGCACTGCTAGGGTTGGTGGGAACAAATGCGCCAAAACCCAGCTGCAGGGTTGGTGAGGAACAAAGGCGCCAAGGCATGCAAAACGCTTTGCACGTAGACAGGCTCAACAGAGGCCAGTGAGTCTTGTTTCTACTAATGAGTAGCTTTGTGAAATTCTCCAGGGCAGTGAAAATTGTACTGAATCATAGGAACCTCACTGTGCCCTCCGCTGAACTTGGCTTGTGACCCTTGGCTCTTATCCGAGGATTCAGAAAAGTGGTCTTGCAGCCTTCCCCACATGGGCACTTAGCTTAGACTTGAGTGTCATGTGGTGCCAGCGGCTTGAA
The DNA here is from genome assembly GCA_029593785.1 of Cabassous unicinctus. Lineage (NCBI taxonomy): Eukaryota > Metazoa > Chordata > Mammalia > Cingulata > Chlamyphoridae > Cabassous > Cabassous unicinctus. The sequence goes on along the minus strand of JAQZBX010011137.1, from coordinate 25,448 downwards.
GGCAGCATGAGGGCAGAGGGTGGGCTCCCAGGTGGAGGGCTCTGAGGAGGTGTGGACAGAGCCCTCTGCTTGCACGAGTGTCAGGTGTTCCTCCATATCAGCATTATTCCTTGGGTCTTCTGGAAACTCTTAAGCCACAAGAGTCAGATTGAGCAGCTCTGTCCCCTTTATATTTCTGGCCTGGAGGTCTTTGGTGAGGGAGTCAGCATGGGGTCTTAAGAGGGACCCACCTCTCTCAGATGGTCTCTCTTAGGCTCCCAGGTATTATTCTGGAGGGTCCTTAGCGATTATGGGTCTCTGCCCTGTCTCCCCAAATACAACCCATGCTTATTTAGGACTAGGTCTATCTCATGTCCTGTGGTGCCTAGAATGGGGTGTGGCAGACAGCACAACAAACCAATTATTAAATGAGAAGTGTTCTGAAACTGTAGGGCACTAATGGTTGGGGTCTGCATTGTAGTTCTAGTCTTTATAATAAGCTCTCCTGCCAAATGAGTCATTTGGAGGACTGAAGAATTCCCACTGGCCAGAGGGAAGTTGTGAAGATGAAAAGTTGCCTTTTGGATCATGAGAATTTTATTAATATATTACTATTTTAAGCGCCGTACAAATACCCTTTGTATTGATTTCAGTGGGATCTACTGACTGAATAAACATGCCAATTTCTGCCAGGGAGCCAAACAGTATTTTTAACCTGCTTTAAAATATGTGTTGTTTCCTACGGTTTTTTAAAGTTTGGAGTTGATTACGACAGCGCTTTCAATTTTTAAAAACTCTTCTTTCCAGAGACTATACATATACATTTTAAATTATTAAATATAAAGCTTAAAAGGGTGAGTAATTATTTTTTAAGGTACAAATAAAGGTGAAAAAAGGCAAACTTTTATTATTATTATTATTTTTGCCTATATATGACATATTGGAAAACATCACAACAATGAATGGGGATATAAAACCGGAGAAACTTGAGTAACAATTCTTTGGACAGTTAACGAAAATATATTCTTATACGTATTTTTTTCTCTCATTACCCCCTATTTAGTCTATTTATCCCATTTAGTGTATAATTTTGTGTAGTTAATCAGGGCCTTGCCAGAAATTTATGGATCTTCCAAAATGAAGGGAAAAGCAGAACAGAGAGTTGAAGTGTTTCACACATTGGCTCACAGGGTCCTCGAGATAACAATACTAACTGCCATTTCAAAGATGGGAGAATTAGGGTGTGAGAAGGTCAAGGTTTATTCAAGGGCTTTCAGCTGGTCCCAAATAATTTATTCCCTGGTTCCTTTCTCCTTTGTCAAAATGGAGAAAGCCAAGGATCCCTTAGGTCCCAAGGCCCTTGGGAATATAAAGACTAGTTTGAGTTCTTGTTTGGAAAGACATTGAAGAAGAACTAATGGCCATTATTATTATTGTTCGTGACTCAGATAAATATGGTTTTTATGCATAGGGACCTTTTTAGAAATAGAAATCTCCTGGTTATGGACAGAAATACAAAATCACCATCTTGCAAAATGATACCAGTTATTGTCCTTACTTAGTGGATCAAGAAACCTTAGAAAATTCAGGCACAGGAGAGGGAATAGGGTATTTGGGAGTTATAGTTTCAGGCTGAGAGCTAAGAATCACAGAACCCCGACATTTCAAAAGACCTTGGTTATGTGGTCCAACAGCCACCCTGGCACCTGAATCCTTGGGGTGATCCCTTCCAGAGATGGGGAAGTCATTACCTCATAGGCGGCCCATCCCTCACTGAGTGGCTGAATTGTTGGAAAGTCCTTCCTGGTTTTGAGCCGAGAACGGATGGGAGAATGCATTGCTAGTTGAGATAGTTCCTTACAACAGCCCTTGCCTCCCTATCCTGAAGTCCCAGAGGACTGGGGGATTTACCTGAAGTTGTAGCCTGGGGAGATTCTGCTCTTCCCAGAAGCGCCATCCAGCCGGGTGAAGGAATACTTGGGGATGCACTGGTCCCAGGCCTTGTCCAAGTCGCACACCCAGGCAATCTTAATGCCCAGAACTCCGCCCTGAAGGAAGGAGCCAGATATGAGCCCTCCCATAAGCTCTCTGACCCAGTCCACGGCCAGGGTGAGGGTGGGGGTGGGGGTGTGTGGCAGATGGTCTTTCCCCATTCTCTAGGTAGAGAACTGAGGTAGGGAGAATGAAAAGTGACTTGTTTCACGTTGCTCAGTCAAGAAGTGCCGCCGCTGGGGTGAGAACCTCTAAATCCCACTTTGAGAATCTTTACTCCTGTATCTGCAACACAGGAGAGAGAGAAAGAGGCCACAGAGCCACTTTCCCATCGTGTTGGCCTCTCCCTGCAGGTGATGAGTGAAGATGGGAATGGGAAACTGAGGCTTGGGGGTGGGGGAGGGAGAAGCAAGACCCTCCAGTGGAGGGGTGGATAGAAAGGAGGCTTCCACCAGGGGGTGCTGCCTCATCGCAGCTCCCTCTTCCCAATGCCCCCTCCTAAGGCCCTGAAGACGGGGAACGGCTGAGCTCCTGGATTCTTGGGATCATGGATGAGTGGCTGGGTCCTCACCGTGCTGGCCAGCTTGGCAAAATCCTGCCCCGCAAACTTGACCACATCCCCCACCCGCAAGATGGGGCATAAGGAGTCCTTGTTAGGGTGGAAGCGGCATGTCTTCAAGGCAGCGGCTGTCAGGTTGGGAAGGAGGTTTCCCCTGGGGAGGACGAGAGGAGGGAGGGAAGGCCTCTCATTATGAGATGACAGCCAGGCGCAACTTTCCCCCCAGCCTTCCTGAGCCTCAGTGTCCCTCCACGCCCAGGCAGGGGGACCCGACCCCTGATCTCTGGGACACTCGCCACCCCCCTCACTTCTTTCCCTGCGTATTTCTTGGAACCCCCACCACCCTCCATCTCATATTAGGGTTATGGGTGCCATGTCTACTCTCCAAAGCAACCAGGCTGGAGTCACGCCTGATTACTTTCTGTCCATCTGTGGTCCCTGGCACTTTGCTTTGCACACAGCCGAGGCCCATCCCGTAGTTACTGAATGAATGAGTCAGTGAAGAGGGGCTGAAGTGACTAAGAGGAAAGGGCAACCCACACAAGGCCTTGATGTGGGGAGATAGAAATCGGATGAGTCCTTTGGGCCTCCAACCTCTGAAGATGTCCCTGTCCCAGGGCCAGGTTTAAATCGTCCCTCCCCAGACCCCAGCAAAACTCCCATTTGGGTTCTGAACCCCCAGGCAGGAAGGCTGGCAGAGAGGACGGCCCCAAGGTGCACTGATACCCAGGGGGCGGCTGAGAGACAGGGGGATATGAGCCCAGGTAGATGAAGGAATGAAGAGAAGGCGGGAGAACCGTGGTGAATGGGGCATCTGTCCACTCTCCTGAGAAGACGGGGTTGGGGTGGGAGTGAGGTGCATCTTGGCTTTAGGGAGAGACAGAGGACTCACTTCTCAAAGTTGAAGAGGGGGAAGCGGATGCTGTTCTTGATGAAAATAGTGAAGTTCTCGGCTTCCTTCATGACAGGCCTGGGGGCAAGAACAGGAGCGCTTAGCGGCTGGGGAAGAGGGGGAAGAGAGGGAGTTTTCACCCCAGGGGCCACCTGTCCTGGGGGACGTTTCCCAGAGGCCACATGGCCAGCCTCTGCATCTAACAGACATGGACCCTCCAAGAGCCGGCATTGGGAAGGGCCCCCTGGGTCTGGGGGTGAGAGGGAGAGCAGGCTGGCAGGTGAGCCAGGCTGGGGTTGATGATATCCTGAGGCCGCTGCCCACCCCCCTCCAGGAATGCACACTGCTTGGGGAGCCCACAGGACCCCCGGCCAGCTCAGAGGCCCAGGGCTCCCCGTGTTGGCCACAGGGAGCTGGGGCCGTGTCCTCTGCCCTCCCGTCTGCTCTGGTCCTTACATCTCCACCGTGTCCACCTCGGCGGGGCACCAGCCCTGGATCTCGCAGGTCCGGAGCGCAGAGCTGTAGTTCACGCAGCGGCCGGTGAGGATCGCTGGGAGGGCGGGGCCACACTGCTGGGTGACTGCCTGCCCTTAGCAGCTCCCTGTCCCTCCTCCTCAGGGACCACTACCTCTACCCCCATACCCACACACACACCCAGGGACCCTGGCATATGGAGGGAAAGAATAGCAGGGCCAGGGGAGCTGGCGTGTTGCACTTTTGCCCTGCAGAGCTCTCTCCCCACCCAGGCCCCAATCAGGCCAAAGGGAGGTAACACCCCAAGCCCCAGCCACCAGACTAGCCCTCGTCCCCTTGCTCTCCAATCACAGAGGGCTCTTTCTACCCGAGCCTTTGCTGCAGCTGATCTTTGGCCTGGAATGCCTTTTCTTAAAGCCTTTTCTAAAGCCTTCAGGGCCCATCCCCAGGCCCTGCTCTAGGAAGACGTTTTGGGGCCTCCCATTGGAACCAGTCTCTCTCCCTCCCTGGGGCTCCCACAGTCCTTTCCACCTTGCTGACAGCTCTTGCCCCCTGGTGGCACACTCCACCCCAGCTTGGGAGCAGGGGCCAGGCCACCTGTGTAGCCCTGATGGGTGTGGCCCAGATGGGCCCCTAGGAATGCCTGCAGAATTATCCAGAAGGGGCCGATTTCCATTCCCTCTCCTGGGGAGAGAGTGAGCTCTCCCCCATGGGGAATTGCTGTCCTCCAGGGACCTGCTTAAGTCTCTGGGGGCACGAGGGGTTGGGGAAGGGGTTGCACTCACCCCCGCCTGGGAAGCGCTCAGGCCGGCACTGGCTGTCTGATACACAGCGGTACTTCTCCTCGCTCTGTGGGGAGAGTCTGCAGGTGGGGGGAGGGCCCTGCCCTGGCCCTGGGTGAGCCCCGTGGCTCCCACTGCCTCCCCACAACCGGCAGCCTCCAGAGGACGGAGGTCTAGGGTCACAGCTCCAGGGCTGGACTTGGGGCCTCTGCTTATATCCACACCCCTCCCTGCCACCCTCGCCCCCACCAATGTTTTCTTCCTTGACCGCCTGCGTCCAAGCTCCCTCTCACCCTCACCTCTGGGCAGAATCCTTGCTTCTGGTTTTCAGTCACGATCATCTTGGTGATGATGACAAAGACAGAGGTGCCCTTGGTGGGACAGGGAGGGAGAGGAAAAAATTCAACAATGAGTTAGGTCGTATTATTATCCCCACTCTACATTTGAGGAAACTGAGGCTCAGGTTAAACGATTTGGCCAAGGTCACAGGGCTAGGAAAGGGTGGGGTGAGATCCAAACCATGCTCTTTTCAATCGCCCACAGGATCCCTCCTGCTCCCTTTGTGAGTTGTCTGGAATTACAGCACATGTTGGGGAGAGCCTGGGGAGGGACCCAGCTTTCCTGGCGCCCAGTACCACACTCTGGAGGGCAAGTTTGGTTTCTTCTGGAGGCAGGGGAAGTGGGTCTCTGGATCACTGATGCTTCTTCGTCCTCTGCTTGGGAATCCCATCTGCACTCCCCTTGCCCGGCCCCCTCCCCTTCAACCCGCCCAGGATTTGGTCACCCACACACCACCCTGGGCTGGGGGCAGCCTGGGGACCATACCTGGGGTGGGATCACATAATCTGACACATCCATGACTCTGTTGGCATAGCGCCCAGAGCCCTTCACCTTGGTTACCACCGAGGACTCGATGGCTGTGTCCCGCACTTGGTATGCCTTCTCGTGCAAGAAAACCCACCTGGAGCAGGAGAGAGGGGTGGAGAGGAAGAGAGGAGAGTCCATGGGCCCATCAGAGCTGAGAGTTCCTCTTCCTCCAACATTAGGACAATATGGGTCTGCCTGGCTGAGAAGGCCTGGGCTGGACATGTTAGATCCTGGGGCAAGCCCTTGGCTGGCTTAGAGCAAGCCTCTCCACCTTTCCCCCCATTTACTATCCCCTAAAGAGTCTTTTAAGACTTTTTATTTCCTAGTCAATCACCATGAAGTTTTAACAGCACAGATCTCTGTTTAGGTACTGTACGTATATCTGTGTTTTACACATGAACAGAGTAAGATAGTTTTCACCCCACAAGAGCCACTTTTCACCTCCTTGGGGCTGAGAAGGGCCACCTCTCTCAGGAATCCAGGAGAGAAGGGGCAGAGGGCCTAGACCTCCACAGAGGTGTTGTGTGCCCCTGGCTTTGTTTTCAGCTGTACCCTAAGTGCCCGGCCCACTGCAGGTGTTCAGTAGACAGGTATTGAGTCCAAGAAGGCACTTGGGAGCTGAGCACTGGGCAGTCTCCATCTGTTCAAGAGTCAGCTGAAGAGAGAGGAGGAAGGGAGACAGACCAGCGGCTGGGCCTTTTCCAGGGCAGGTAAATGCAGTTGGGTTGGAATGGGGGCAGGGAGAGTGTGTGTGTGTGCTGGGAAGGGGGAGGGTCCTTTGCCACCTCCCTTATTTTCTGGATTGTGCTGCCACCCAGTGGACATTCACCTGTCCTGGCATCTCCTTGTAGCTTCATGTCCTGGGGCCACGTGGATCAGGCAGGGCTCCTTCCTTTTCTCCATCCCCACCTCCCTCCCCAGATGCTCCTAGCCTTCCCTGGCAGCAAGAAAGGCCCGAAGTCACGCGCAGCCAACATTCCTTAGGGCTGGCAGTCCTCAGGGCACTGCTCTGTCACCAGCACTTGCAGCCGGCTGCGCAGGGACCCATCCGCGTCACATCTGCCCCTGATGGCACACTGGATGCTAGATCCCATTTACAGATGGAACAACCTTGCCAGATACATTTGGAAAAATGCTGGACACTCTGTGTCCTGTGCAACAGAAATACATACATAAATAAATACATCTATGCATGCAAACATCTGTTTTGTTACACCCACCATTTCTTGATCCAATTTGAACAATGGAACCCCATTTTGATGACATCTCATAGAATCAAGGAACCCACTTTTTAAAAAATCCATTTGTTGGGCAATTCTCTGTGTCTGTTTCCTGCCCTCTTTTCTCATCCTTCTCCTCCTGTCTTCACCGGGATTTGATCCTGGGAAACTCCGATGTGGGGGAAAGGTGTTCTGCCACCTGTGCCACCTTAGTTCCTGGTTTTTTGGTGCATCTCGTCTTGGCTCTCCCTTGTGTCACTCTCCTGTTACGTCATCATCTTGCTGCGAGGCTCGGCGGGGCCTGGCATGCCAGTGCGTGGGGCCTGGGGGCTCACCCACTCATGGGGGCTAATGGCGCGCCCGCTTGTGGAGCCTGGCAGCCCACACGCCTTCTATATTTTTATTTTACCGGGAGGCCCGGGGATTAAACCGAGGTGCCTCCATATGGGAGACAGACATCCAACCATTTGAGCCACATCCGCCCCCCAGGAACCCACTTTTGGAAATGATGGGTTAGGTCATTTTCGACATCTAACCAGGATGGTGAAAGGTTGGAAAACCATGTCAGCAGAAAATGAATGGAAGGAACTTGAGACTGTCCGGCCCAGAGAGAAAGCTGTGGGAGTCCAAGTCAGGGAAGCTGCCGAAGGCAGCACTTGGGCTGACCTTGAGGCTTTTATAAGGAGGCAGATTAGGAGTTCAAGCAATGGGCTGCTTTGGGAGGCAGTGGGCGCCACATCCTTGGATGTGCCTACCTGCCAGGTGTGCTGAGAGAAGACTCTCTCCTGGGCAGAGGTTGGATTGGATGACCCCTGTGGCCCCCGACTGTGGGAAGACACAGAGGAGCGCAGCTCCCAGGACAGCCTGGGGAGTCAGGGTCCCTTGTGGGATGGCTGCCATCAAGTTGACTGCAAACAGTGCTGATGCTTGCACGAGGTTCCTGTTGAGTTTGCAAGGAGGGGGCCTGGAGTTATCTCCCTAACAGGGCTTCCCTTCCTGATTTGAATTCTGAATGCTTTCTTCACCAGTGGGAGAGAAAGGGTGGTGTCTATGCAAACGGCTCCTAACCTGTTACCGGTTTTATTGTTGTTGCCACACCCTGGTTAATGCAGCCTTCAGAGCACCACCGCTTGTAAAACACTCTGTGGACAACACCGTGCCTCTGTGGAAGCTCCTGGTGCTGTCTGCTTGCCTCCCTATCAGGGTTCTTTTCTTTTGGAGGGGGAGGGGTTTCGTCAAGGTCTCACAGAGAAGTGAGGTCTCCCCTAGAAATCTCATCTGCTATGGCATGTCCTGGTGGAAGAAAGGGGAGCATCCCCATTACGGAAAATGGCGACATTCATCAAATGAGTATTCTCAGCCCTGGGCCTGGGTCCCTCTGGAGTGAGGAGAAGGAGGCCCAGGGCCAGGCTCTCCACTCCCAGCTGAGCGGGCTGTGGCCCGGCTTCACACACGCCAGAGTGGACGCCACAGTAGACACATACCCTTCCGGAACCTCGGAGGGCCCAGGCACAGAGTGGATGTATCTCTGCATGCTGATCTAGTGCAATGGATCCCCTGAAGTCTAGGGACATTTGCAGTTGAGAAGCAGAGTTGGGAATATTATCATCACACTAAGTGCTTTATGGGGACTAATTCATCCAGTCCTTGCCACAACCCCATGAGATAGCTCTGTTTTTGTCCTCATGTTACAAATGAGGAAATGGAGGCACAGAGGGGTGTGTTAACCTGCCCGAGATCACACGGCTAGGACCTGGGCTCCAAGCCAGGCAGTCTGCTCCAGAGCATTCCTGTGCTCGTGGCCCCCACACTCTAGGGTCTCCAGCCCTGCCCCCTGGATCCTGGCACCTGTCTTGCTGGCCTCTGGTCCGCCACCAGGGAGAGATCTCCTGGCTTAGGAAAATCTCAGGAGGAGGGGGCCGAGAACTCTGAGGAATGATTAACTGATCTCCTCCTTCCTCTTCCTCCTTCAAGGCTCTTTTTTGCCCAGAGGGGAGGAAAGGCCACATTAGACTTCTCTCTCCAAGTTAAATAACAAGTGGAAGAATTTCTGTGGCCCCATAGGGCAGAGAACATTATCCAGGCAGTTCCAAAAGTGGGGATGCTTCATTTCCAGAAAGGTGGGGCTGGGTCTGTCTCTAGAGGCCAGGGCTGAGGAGAGGGGGAAGGCCTGAGCCTTCAATTCTTGGCATTCACTTCGCTGCTCTGACTTATTTTTTTCTCATGTTCCTGGATTATTATTTATAGAGCGGAAAGCGGGTGGCAGAGCCTTGGCAGGTGGGATGTGCAGGAAGGAGGCCAGAGCAGGCGTCCCAGCACCCTCCTGCCCACCCCTAGGGAATCAAGGAGGAGACCAGGGAGTGGGTGTGTAGAGTGAGTGCTGGCTTGAGGTGGGGAGGGGAGGGGCCTCTTAAGAGGCTGCAGAGGGAAAGGGGGAGGGTGGTGGGCAACGGATGAAATGATAAAGGTCACTATCTCCTACTGAGTCACCCATCTCAGGCAAGGCCCGGACAGATTTTACCTCCTCTCCCCATAACATCCCTGGGAGGAGGTACTCTTAGTCCCATTTCCCACATGTGAGGACAGAGACTTAGAGACTCAAAGAGACTCATCCAAGGTCACATTTCGAGTTCGTATCAGAGCCAGGCTTCAATTCCCATTCCATGGTCTCCCCATCTTGGACCTGTGGTGAGGGGAGAAAGGAGCCTGGGATGAGTCTCTCTCTCTCTCTCTCTCCCCCTCCCTCTCCTCCAGTAAGAGGGGGATTTGAACAGGTCTTCCCACTGGGTTTGTCACCTAGTGAACCGATGAGGTGCTTCAGGGTGCTACCTTGGGTTGAGAGGATGGGGTGGGGGGCCAAGAAGACGGAATTGCAGGTCCCTCTCTTTAAACCAGAGCAGCTCCCCCTTTTAACTGCTTTATGCATTGGGATACTAAATAAGATGTGAACTTAGGCTGAATATATGAAGCAAAGGGGGTGACCGTGCAGATGGTGAGTTTGGGGATTGGGGCCTTTGCAGGTGGAGGGGCAGGCCAAGGAGGGCAGAGGCAGGATCAGGCCAGAAATCACCAAGACAGGCTGCTCTGATGAAGGGAGCTTCAACGGCTGGGGAAAGCCCTCCGCGCTGATTCGCAGGAAGGCAGCTTCCTCCAGGACTGCTCCTGAAAGTTACCTCAGGCCAAGCACCAGCCTGGGCTTCCAGGCACTGGCTCCAGGATTTCCTTCTATTTCCTCTTTAGGTGCCCACCTGATCCAGCAGGGGGACTGACTGCTCTGAGGAAGAGCACTAACCCTACAGAGCAGCCTGGTGACTGCCACCTGGGCCCAGGTCCACAGCCTCTCCGAGCACCTGGGCTGGGTGGAGGACACCAGTGAGGGATGGTGTCCACCACAGACCAGCAGCGAGGCCAGGAGGGAGCGGGAGCCTGTGTGGAGCCTGTTAGATGGCGTGTTGCTGTGAGTGCAGGAAGAGGTGGTCACCTCACGGCAGGCATGTGTAAGTGAGGCTGCGCATCTTGTCTACCTGGTGGGGGTAATAAGGAAAAGATTCAAGTGTTGCTTAAGCGTTAACACCTCAGCATTAAAACTCCTTTTAAATTCGATTGAGTCCAAGCCACCATCCTCTCTCTTCCCATCACTGCACCACCTTTTAACAGGCTTTCCTGCATCCACTCCTGCCCTCTCTAACCCACTGCCGGCAGATCAGCCAGCGCCATCTTCCCAACCCAGATGTCTGTCTGTCTTTCTCACACACACATACGCATGTGCTAAAGGCTTCAATAGCTTCCCATTATTTACTCCCGTATAAAATGAAAGCTCTGTGAGGGTGTCTGAACGCTGGCCCCGGCCTGGGTTCCCAGCCCCATCCCACACCCCTTGCCTTGGCTCCCTCTGCTCCAGCCGTAACGACCTCCTTTTCTTCCTCCCGTTCTGCAAGGTTTCCCTGGCAGAGATGGTTTTCTCCACCTGGAATCCCTTCCTTCCCTGCTTTCACCTGGGTTCTTCCTACTCGTCCTTCAGACCTTGGCTTAGACGGAACCTCCCCAGAAAATCTTCCTTTAGTTCTCCAATCAGGCCACCAAATACCTCCACGTTAGTGGGTTTCCTAGCACAGTGCACCACTTCTTCAAACCCCCAGCCACAGCTGAAATCTTACATTTGTCTGCAGACATGATTTGCTTCACACCTGACTCTCGCATTATACTGTAAGCTCCACGAGGGCACCATCCTGGGTGCACAACGCAGGGCATGAAGAGATGCTCAATAAATAGTTGTTAAATGAATGACAATGAATTCCTGGAGTCATGATGGGGCATGTGAACGGAGATGGGGTTTGGGCCGGGGGGCAGGGTGGGCAGGCGGGCTGCAGAGTGCACTGATGTAATTGGAAGGAGCTGCTCCCTGGGGAGCTGTCAGGCTGGGAGATGGATGGGATTGGATATCAAAATACCAAAGAGCCTCTCCTGCTCGCTGGGGCAGGCTGGGCTCCAGCCCTGAGGATGGGATCGTGATGAGAGAGAGCCAAGGGCAGTGGGGGCAGAGTGGGCGGCCGGTCCAGGAGCCGGCTGTCTCTATCCTCCATCAATCTCCCTCCTGGGGCCGATGCAGCCAGGCCAGGCTGGAATGTGCTGAGGCAGCTTTTGCATTCCCCCCAACCAACATACCCTCTGTGATTACAAATAATCACAGCGTCAAAATCAAATACACACGTGAACACGGAACATTTAAGAAACAACTCTGAGCCAGACCCTGGAAATGCAGACATGAACATTCGCAAACATTTTCTTTCTCAAAACCTCAAAGTTGGAAGGGAAGCTCAAGGCCTGTATTCCTTTCCCAAAGCTTGAATCTCTTCTCTAATAACCCCATGTGGCATACCTGATGTCCAGCCTCGTCTATCCTGTCCACATAACCAAAGCCCACTGGCTCTCAGAAGCACATGGAGCCAAAAAATCACTTAATACACATCTCCACGCCTTTCCACACACACCCTCACACATTCCTCCAGCCCATGTGCACGGGGAAGGTCTCCTTTAACTTGCCTGAATTAACTCATATGACAGTTACTGACTCCATGTCTCACACATACAGACCCATTGTCTCAAGGAACAACATGAGAGTAGACACACACACACACACAAAGAAAACCTGCAAGGTTTCTGCTTGTATTCCCTGGTGCCTACTGGTTTGTGGAAACGATCACAAGAAGGAAAGAACCTGTGTTTTCTCTCTCAGCCATGTCTGCTCCATGGCCCTTTGTGTATGGGGTGCCTCCAAGAGGTGGGGGTCTAGAGGGAGTTTGGGGACCTTGCTGGCTCTTATGTGACTCCCAGGATGAGTTAAGTAGCACAAAGTTGGGTATAAGCAGGGAATTTAGGCTTTCTGAGAAGGAGAGCATTTCTGGGTTCTTGAGATGGGCCCCTGCACTTTTTTCAGAAAAGCCACTTTTCAGCTACTCTTCCCTTCAGTGTAATCCGGGCCTGTGTTTCTCCCTCTCCAAGAGCAAGGGCTTCTCCCCTTTCCAAGACATCTGCCACCTCGCCATGCCAGGAGGGGGATTCCTGATTGTAAAATGAACCCTCCTCCCCAGCGGACCCCCTTCCCACCCCACCATCACCTTATTTAATCTGTCACTCTGTTTCAGTGCCCCCCCCTCCCCTCTCTTGGGCTCCCTTATCTTTTGAGACCCCAAAGGCTGACTGAAAGGAATAGGAGGATGGGGGTGGGGATTGCCTGGGTGGGTGGGGGGATGAGAAAAGGGAGATGGAGCAGCTGGGACCTCTCCTGGTGGAGGGCAGTGCCAGGGCAAGGACCCCACACCTCGGAGTGTGTGTCGAGGAACCACTCTCCAACTCCGGAGCGTTTCCTGGGAACAAGGACTTATCTGTTCCCAGATGAGGATCTGCCCACATGCCAGATCCTGGATGTGGGCAGCAGAGGCCAGTCCCATAGGATGGTTCCACAGAAGAAACTGCCCCAAGAGAGAAGATGCTCGGGAGGCTGGCTGGCCCCACAGTGTGGCAGGGGGTGAGGGGGGAAGGACCAGGCAACCCACCCCTCCTAGGAGCTGAAGGGCCGCAGACTCACCCCACAAAGTAGGAGATGATCAGAAGCTGAACGGTCCGGTTGATGAGCCCAATGGTCCAGGTCTTCACAATCACCAACTTGCTGGTCTCATAGGAGAAGAACTCTGAGATGCAGTTCATGCTGAGAGTGCTCAGGGGCTACCCAGAAGGGGCCTGACAGCAGCCTCAGGAGGGAGAGGTCCTCAGCACACGGAGACAGAGACAGAGGCTTGGAAGGGCGGGGGGCAGCTTAGAGGGGTGTGGAGAATGGGGATCCTGTTCCTTTAAGCCAGGCACCTCTAGTCCAGTGCCCAGGCTGTGTCTGCACTTGACACTCTGGATTGCCAAGAGTCCAGGGCCAGGGCGGGGGACCCCCTTTTTGTTTGTCTCCACCCCACTCCCCTGTGATGTCACAACAGGGGTGGGGTCTGTAATGCTGGGCTCCTGATTGCCTGGGATGCAGCTAGCTCGGGCCCTCTGGGATTCATGCTTTATCTGCACTCTGTCTACCGACTCTGTTTGGCTCTCTTATGCTGCATCTTTGTCCCAGTTCACCAGCTCATGCTCTCCCTAAAGCCCCTTGCGATGCCCTATCCTCCAGCCACCTAATAGCCTGCCTGAGCTGAGTACCCCCTTCATTTCTGAGTATATGTCTAAAGCCACCCAATTCAGCAGCCATCTCCTCCCTTTCCAAGTTGCCTCCAATAGCATGGGTCAGGGAGAGAGGTCTCTTGCACATTTCTCTGGGTCTCCTGGGACGGGGTGAGTAGTCATACATTTCTAACTTTAGTTGACGGTGGCCGAAACTCTACCTGCTGTATAGCAGTTATCACATTATTGTCGATGCTTTTTAACTGTAGGTTTAATTATTTGAGTCATTTCTTAGATTATGTGCCCCTCAAAGGCCAGACATGTTTCAATCTTGTTAGTGAACAAGATTTCTCAAAGCCTGGAATTGTTAATCATAGGTCTTCGGTACATATTTATTGAATTCAATTGAATTTATGTTGCTAGATTGTGTTGGAACAGCCACTACCCAGAGACTGAAGCCATGAGGTCAGGGGGCAAAGGTACATTTCCATTGTCTGTCATCCCAGGATTGAGTTAGCATGCTGGTGTAACTGTTTCAAGTCAGATTGTCAGGAAAATCTTGAGTTTAATATCTATCCCAATGTCTTCATATAGGACACACTATCAATGATTCTGAATGTAACAGAAGACTGCAGTAAGAAGATCTGGGTTCTAGTCTCCAGCTTTGTAACCAACTCACTGAGACCCTGGGCAACTCCTCTGATGGCCTATTTTCTTATCTGCAAAAGGAGGTTGGATTAGATAAACTCAAACATTTTTTCTAGGTCTGGCTTTCTCAGATTTTGCAGGATGCATCCTGGGACTATATGAGGAGGGCTTGGCTTCCGCAAGCCCAAGCTGATGTGGTTTCAAATCAGTTCTGGCTCCAAGGTGAATGCGACACCAGGGCCGGAACTTGATATTGTCATTTGCCAGCCTCTTTCAGGGGGCCTATAAATTGCCGTTATGGTTGTGAGGCTTTTGAGCGCAGACAGTGAAATTTCAAAAATAATCCAATCCTACTTCACAGGGTACAGTTAGAGTGCGGTACAGTCACAACGACACCAACGCCTGCATTCTCCTTGCAGCCAGTGGGACGGGTCATTTCTCACTACAACTCTTTTAAAATCTTTCTTCTGGTCCCACACACTCCTTTCCACTCTACAGAAACCACTCGTGCAGGAGAGGGACATGCATCATCCTAACACAGACACACGCATCTGTGGAAGGTCTGATAAAACAAAACCACACATTTTCCCTTTAGAATCTAGTCCTCCCCTACAGAAGGGTAAGTTTCTATAGACGCGCGCCCCTTGTGGAGCCAGACTCCATCCCCCGAGGCCCGCCCACTTCATCGTCTAGATGACTCTCTCAGGTCCTCCAGAGCGGTTGGCGCTCTATGGGCGGTCCCGGCTCGCGCCTCTCTAGCCGGCTCATCCTCTCTTAGGTCTTGGCGCGACTTCCGGTGGCGGGCCGCGGGGCCGCGCACGCGGGAAAGGTTTCCGTGCGTCCCCTTTCCAGCCCCCGGGTTCCCACCCCCCGCTCCCCTCCCCCCGCATCCCCCAACAGCGCCCACCGCCCGCGCCTGGGCCCTCGCGAGGCTGCAGCTTGAAGAGGTAGGTGGCCGCTAGCCCTGTGCCCCCCGGGAGGCGCGGGTCCTGCTCCCCCGCGGGACGTTCGGGATGGGCCGTTCCGCATTCGAATCCGCGGGCCGCGGGCGAATCCACTTTAGGGGGAGGGAGGAGCCGTGGGTCTGGGGCCACGGTGCGGTGCTAGCACTGGGAGGGAAACCCTGCACTCTGAGCTGGGTTGGGGCTCCGGGCGAGGTGCGGGGTTCAGGCAGGCCCTAGAGTTCCACTGCTCGTTGCCATGGCGCCCAGTGGAGCCCCGGAGCGAGTGTCGGGCTGGGGTGTAAGCGCTACTTAAGGCCTGGTTCTCGGGCCGGGCCTAGCCCTTCTAGCCTGCAGAGCCCGCCTGTTAGGTCCCCAGGCAGAGGAGATCCTGAGACATCCCAGTCTTAGCCAGGGATTGTCACCTCGCTCTAGCCTTGAGTACAGTGAGGCGTTGTCTTTCATGCTTATCTGTTCTTCTTTTGAATTCAGATTCCCAGCCGGCTGAGCATCTGCACGCCCACCAAGGAGTTGGGGCCCAGCTCCCAGTGTTTTCGCTTTCCCCTTGAGCAGCCTAGGGCTCCGTGCCCAGGCCTACAGGGGCCAGGTCAGCATGGCAGAGACACTGGAATTCAACGATGTCTATCAGGAGGTGAAAGGCTCCATGGTGAGAAAGGCCTGGGCTTTTAATACAGATGGAAGGAGGGAAGACAGTAGAGATTTTGTCCATTAACAAGGGCTTGCTTTGGTGATGTTACCACTTTGGAAAAGGATTCAGAATATTACGTGTATTTGGTGTTTCCTCAACAAGAGGCAATACTGAGAGGGACTCCATGGATCTCAGAGTTAGAAAGGATTTTATATGCTCTTCAGTCCCAAATCCCTGTGTTACAAATGAGGAAACTGAGGACCGGCAAGGGCTCTGGGTGGCAGAGCCAGAATTAGACCCAGACTTCCTGACTGGCCCTCACCACTTCTGCTGTTGCTCCTGCATTGAGATCTGGCCAGCCCACAGCCAGAAAGGGTGTTGGGGGGGACTGTGTCCAATGCCCACTGTGTACTGTGTCCACACGTCTGGGCCTGCTTTTCTGACAGAATGATGGTCGGCTGAGGTTGAGCCGCCAAGGCATCATCTTCAAGAACAGCAAGACGGGCAAAGTGGACAACATTCAAGCCGGGGAGTTGACGGAAGGCATCTGGCGCCGTGTAGCTCTGGGTCATGGACTTAAACTGCTTACAAAGAACGGCCATGTCTACAAATACGATGGCTTCCGAGAATCGGTGAGACGTTCTGACATGATAACCCCTCTTTTTACTGTGCCATCTTGTTTACTTTTGATCTTTTAGAGAGAGTTGGGATGTTTTCTTTTGATAATTATGTGTTACTATTTTGAACACATTCGAGCAGGGCCATTGAGGCCACTGAACAGTCAGTGTTCAGCTTTGGTGTCGAAGTCTTGTGAGTTTCCTTGTGCCTTGACTCCGCAAGATTTCTTACTGTTTTTATTTAGATGGTGATTTCTGCCTGTTGCTTTTATCCAGGCTGAGACTCTTGGCCTGATGCTTTGTTTTGTTTTTCCATTTTGAGTGGCTTCAGAGCGGAAGACTTTTCTTCTTAATTGCCACTTTCTTTAAAGTAACACCTAAACAAAGTTTAAAAAGTCAACGCTGCAAGTTCCATAACCAGGAATGTCAGTTCTTTATGCCTTTCCCCCACCTGAGATCCATTCCCTAGATCAACATCCTTTCTCACCCTTTTAATGTGTTGTAGAGCTGAGACTCAATCCGTATGGATTTTTGACAGTTTCTTGGAAATAGATAACCCTAGAGCATTGAAGTCTGTGTTAAGGCTCTCTCTCTCCCCTTTACCCACAGGAATTTGAGAAACTCTCTGATTTCTTCAAAACTCATTATCGCCTTGAGCTAATGGAGAAGGACCTGTGTGTGAAGGGTTGGAATTGGGGGACGGTGAAATTTGGTGGTGAGTCCTAGGAGAGATTGGGGTTTATAGGAGAAGGTAGGGCGAAGGGTTTTGGTCTTGAACTTGTTTTGCTCTCTTTCCCATGTCACTGTCTCCGGTTCCCTATCAGTCTGTGTGTTCATCATGCATTTTCCAGGTATCTTCAGTGTGAATAAAATAACCCCAGTTCCCTGTTTCCACGGGGCTTACAGTCTAGTGGGAATGTTGTTTTCTCAAGGGGAGGAGCTTATGGCTTGATGAGCTCTTCCCCCACAGGGCAGCTGCTTTCCTTTGACATTGGTGACCAGCCTGTCTTCGAGATACCACTCAGCAATGTGTCCCAGTGCACCACAGGCAAGAATGAAGTGACACTGGAATTCCACCAGAATGATGATGCAGAGGTCTCTCTCATGGAGGTGCGCTTCTATGTGCCTCCCACCCAGGAGGACGGTGTGGACCCCGTAGAGGTGAGGCCGCCCCCAGTTGCCTTGGGAGCAGATGGTACTAGCAGGCCTTGGCTGGCCTGGGGATAGGGGCTTGCTGCCTGATTACCAATATGTGCTTTCGTAGGCCTTTGCCCAGAATGTGCTATCTAAGGCAGACGTGATCCAGGCCACTGGAGATGCCATCTGCATCTTCCGGGAGCTGCAGTGTCTGACTCCTCGTGGCCGTTATGACATTCGGATCTACCCCACCTTCCTGCACCTGCATGGCAAGACCTTTGACTATAAGATTCCCTATACCACAGTACTGCGTCTCTTTTTGCTGCCCCACAAAGACCAGCGCCAGATGTTCTTTGTGGTAAGCAGAAACCACTAGGGGTGGATTGTCCTGGTTTTTGCCTGAGCCCTTGGTGGACTGTCCTCACAGTGTCCAGAGTTTTGTGTTGCTTAATCAGCAGGAGCTTATGGAGCATCGATTGGTGCTTAGCCTCATCCCTTCTTCCTTATCAGATCAGCCTGGATCCCCCTATCAAGCAGGGCCAAACCCGTTACCACTTCCTTATCCTGCTCTTCTCCAAGGATGAGGACATCTCCTTAACGCTCAACATGAACGAGTGAGTGTTTCTTCGACTCGTTTCCCACCACTGTCCAGGCAGGAGACTGGCGACTGTGCTCTTGATCTCAGCTTTCTGTGTTTGTAGGGAAGAGGTGGAAAAGCGCTTTGAGGGGCGGCTCACAAAGAACATGTCAGGATCCCTCTACGAGATGGTCAGCCGGGTCATGAAAGCCCTGGTAAACCGCAAGATCACAGTCCCTGGCAACTTCCAAGGGTGAGAGTATGGGCCTGGAGTCCTGGCCTGCCTGGGGTGGGAAATGTTACGTCGCCTTGGTAAACCTCTCCTGGGACAGGAATGCAGAGCTTAGAGGCCTGGTTGGGTTTTTGTGTCATCTCTCCACAGAGCAGCTTTGTGAGACTTGCTCAGTTGAGGGCCTGGGCTACATGTTGCCACTGCTGGATGTGCCCTTTGGCTCTGTGCCGCCTGCTGGTGAGGTTGGTACTGACCAGGCTCTGTCCCTTCCACCAGGCACTCGGGGGCCCAGTGCATTACCTGTTCCTACAAGGCAAGCTCGGGTCTGCTGTACCCACTGGAGCGGGGCTTCATCTACGTGCACAAGCCACCTGTGCACATTCGCTTTGATGAGATCTCCTTCGTCAACTTTGCCCGTGGTACCACCACCACTCGCTCCTTTGACTTTGAAATTGAGACGAAGCAGGGCACTCAGTATACCTTCAGCAGCATTGAGAGGTGAGTGCCTTCGCTAGTCACTTCCTGGGCATCCTGGTCCCGACCTAGCCTCGCCAGGAAGTCTGGCACGGCCTGGGGCCTTCAGACCCGTGACCCATTCCTGACTTCTCAGGCTTTTTGCACTGTTTTTCTTTTGCTTCACTGGGATTTGATCCCTCTCCCTGGATTGCTCAGCCTTTGGAACCTTCTCATTGCTTTTCCTTTTGTACTTGAAAAAAAAACACAAAAACCAGCTCTCCGTATTACAGAGCTATACGTGTTCAATACTGGCTCTTTTCTTCCTCTCCATTCCATGATGGAAATGCTGTCTCTCTTTTTCCTGGAATGAGCTTTGTGCCTGAGAACATAGCAGCTAATTTTTATCGAGCATTCACTTGTTCACTGTGGGTTAAATGGTTTACAAATATGTTTACGTTTAATCTCCACAACCACCCTGTGAGGTATGAAATACATACCAGTAAAAAGATGAAAACAATTCCTCCTCCAACATTTCTCACCCTGTCTGTGCATGTTTGGTAATTAGATATACATTCCCTCCTCCCCTTTTCTTTCCCAGAACTCTTCAGAGTCAGGCAGATTTCTTTCAAGACTATTGTCTTACTCTTCTGTACTGCTCTTTCCTCTGGGGGCCTCTGAGCTGTTGGGTTGGGTAATGTAGTCAAGAGTCCAGGCCCCATAATCTACCCCAGCCCTTGGGTCTCAGAACATTGTTCAGGCCACCCCAGCTCTGGCCCTGCTGTCCAATAACATGGCGCATCTCTTCTTACAGGGAGGAGTATGGGAAGCTGTTTGATTTTGTCAATGCAAAGAAACTGAACATCAAAAACCGAGGCTTGAAAGAGGTACCTCTGTGTGTGGAAAGGATGAGCCTCTTCCCCTGTCCTTCCTGTATAGGGGAGAAAGGAGGAGGGATTTTCTGGCTTCTTTTTCACTCTTTCTTCTTTTCTTGCCTTTATAGAAAAAAGAGGTGCGTGTGACTGTTTCCCCTTCCTGGTGCAGGTTTCCTAAGCATGGTCTTAGATCAGTTTCTGCAGCCCTTCAGGAGCCCCCAGTGGGGCTGGGAGAGGGAGGGGCTTGGACTAACCCAGCTGGCCGGGAGTACTGGGCCCTGCATGTTAGCTGTGTGTGGGAGCTGCTGCTCTGATCTTACAGGCACGGGGGAATGTTTTCCAGTGTGCAGGGGTTCTGGCCAAAGGGCGAGCTGGCCCTCACTTCTAGCTTCTCCCTGGCTAGGGCATGAACCCCAGCTACGATGACTATGCCGACTCAGATGAAGACCAGCATGATGCCTACCTGGAGCGTATGAAGGAGGAGGGCAAGATCCGGGAAGAGAATGCCAATGACAGCAGTGACGACTCTGGAGAAGAAACCGGTGGGCAATGTGGGGGCAGGGCAGAGTCAGACGACTTTCCCTGAGCCAAGCCTGGGCTCACCCTGGGCCAGAGATGGGTGTCTGGGTAAGGGGGCGGGATTTCCACCGGGACCGAAGCTGATGCATCCTGTATTCTCTCTTTTAGATGAGTCATTCAACCCAGGTGAAGAGGAGGAAGATGTGGCAGAGGAGTAAGTTTTGGTTGCACCTCATGGGGGTGAGGTGGTGGCCTAGAAGCTTAAAGGTCCAGAAGATTTCTGGACATTCTTTTGTCCCAGCATTAGCCACTGCCCCAGGGCATACAAGGGGCCTCCAGTGAGGGCCTATGAAATTGTTAAGGGCTTAAGTGCAAGGCACATTTTGAAGCTAGCTGAGTATGGTGGGGAGAGAATGGTGATGGGAGCCAGTGTTTGCCCACATACCAGTTGGGAGGCCTTGGGTAAGTCATTGAACCTCAATTTCCTCATCTGTAAAATGTCAATAGTCCCTCCCTGCTCTGTTTGTCAAGAGGTTTTTTTTTTTTTTTTAGGAGGTACTAGGGATTGAACCTGGGACCTTGTACGTGGGAAGCAGGCACTCAACCACTTGAGCTACATCCGCTCCCCTGTTAAGACTCTTGATTGCCAGTTTGTCGGAAATATAACTCAAACAGAAACGTATTGCAGACTTACTTAAGCATATAAATTCATATAATTCGAGAGTCCAGGGATATAACTGGCTTCAGATACTAATGGATCTGGGCATTCAAAAGTTGTGGGGAATCTGTTTATATTTCTTGCTTCTGATTTCCTTATGTCTAGGCAGCTTGCCCCATACAGTCCCAGATATCCCCAGCAGCTCTGGACAGGCTTAATCTTACTGGTTTAAATCCCACAGGGAGAAAGTGCCTCTTCTTTCAGAGTAGCAGTGAACAGTGTGGTCACATGCCCCTTTCTGAACTTGAATCATTAGTCAAGGTGTCCAGGGCTCTCAGAGCCTGCAGTTGGGGTGAGCCCCTTCTGAGTGGGAGAAAATTAGTTCCCATCAGAAAATTGGAACCGTCCTAATCCACAAGAATTGGAAATGAATGTTGGGCAACAAAAATAATACATGTCCACTAGGTCTGCTTACGGCGTGTTTGAGAAGGTTAGTGAGCAAAATGCTTATGGAAGTACCTTGAAGACTGTTGAGTACCATTTAGGTATAGGCATCACCTTCAGTGGAGATCTGCATGTGTTGGGCAGGTCTGATAATTACACAGATGGGACTGAGTTTGTTCTTTCCCCCTTTGGATAGCAACAGAACTATCCCTTCATCAACAAAGACTGAAGGGTAGATGAAGATGACTAACCACAAGGAAGTGGTGAATCGGTCCTGGGACATGGTCTGGACAAGCATGAGATAGCGTGTCTGTCTTGGGGTGTGGGATGGAGAAGGGGCTGGGTGAGGTGCTGACAGAGGAGAGCAGCTGGAGCCCATTGGTTCATTTGTTTTTTAACTCATTAATTCAGCAAATAACCCTTTGCCATGGCTAGGTTTGGAGAGGGGATGGTTGAAGCCCCCTCGTGGAGGGGAGGAAGCAGGGTTGGGGAGTGGGTGAGAGAGGCTACCCTGTGGTCCTCCTTTCTCTCTCTTTTCTAGGCAGGTGTCTTTGGATTTGCCTTCCTCCTGTCCTGAGGCCATGGGGTACTGTCACTCCCTTCCTGAGTCCAAGTCCTGCTCTGTTTTGGCAGGTTTGACAGCAATGCCTCTGCCAGCTCTTCTAGTAATGAGGATGACAGTGACCGGGAGGAGAAGAAGCGGAAACAGCTCAAGAAAGCCAAGATGGCTAAGGATCGCAAGAGCCGCAAGAAGCCTGTGGAGGTGGGGGCTTGCCTCTAGATGGGAGGGCATGGGGGGAAGCCATTCTCATTACTTACCTTCCCATCCACTGCCAGTAGAATCTGTTGATTGGCCTTCCTGGGGCTGGTTTTTGTAACCAGTGATTAAGGCCTTGAGGGATATCTTGGAAAATTCTCTTCTCTGGTCTCTGAGTTAAAGTAGCTCCTAGGTAATCTCAGTCAGGAGACAGGTCCAGAGAAAAGGGGCCCCAGCTGACCGAGGCCCCGGGGTGCAGAAGGGAAGAAGCCGTGATCCCCACCCTTGGAAGCTCTCTGCGTAGTCTATTGCTCTTTTATCCTTTCTCTGTTTTTACCTGAGTAGGTGATCTAAATAATTTCTGTGGGAGAATGTGGGGGTCTGTGGGGAATGGATCGCCAGAGGCGTTTGGGTCCTCCCTTGTGCAGGCGAAGAAGGGCAAAGACCCCAATGCTCCCAAGAGGCCCATGTCTGCCTACATGCTGTGGCTCAACGCCAGCCGCGAGAAGATCAAGTTAGACCACCCCGGCATCAGCATCACTGATCTTTCCAAGAAGGCGGGCGAGATCTGGAAGGGAATGTCCAAAGAGAAGAAAGAGGTAAGTGGTAGCAGAACTGGGGAGGGGTCACAAGGCTGGTGAGAAGGGCTTTATTGGTGGTGGGGAGTCTTGTAACTGATAGAGGGGCAGGGATGGGCCATGGGTGGACATTTTCTGAGGAGATTTTGCTTGCATCAGGAAAGAGGTCTCATTATTTGTTCTCCCTTTTCCTGGTGTGTGTATGTGAGTGACAGGAGTGGGATCGCAAGGCAGAGGATGCCAGGAGGGAATATGAAAAAGCCATGAAAGAGTATGAAGGGGGCCGGGGCGAGTCTTCTAAGAGGTGAGTCTTTGGAACAGAATGGTCCAGCGTCTTTTTTTTTGGCAGAGATTTTTGCAGGTCAGAGTTGAGAATGGAGATGATACAGATAATAAATATGCTTGTGACTGCATTAGGGCAGTGCTTCTGGGTAGGCAGCTTCTCAGGTATGGATAATGTGCTAGGGAATTCTTGAAGCCACTGGATAAACACCGACCATTTCCCTGGGTGGTCAATTATATTTGAAAAAAATTTTTTTAAATTATGGAACATAATGCAAAATTAATATGAATTTTTTTTTCAAGAAAAAGCAGGAGATGACAAGTTTTGCAGATGGGGCTGCTTCAGACTATGAGCCCTGTTTCTTCTGGCATATTCACTTATGATTTGCTCCTGTGGGATACTTGGGACAAACATGGCTGTTTATGTTTGGAGTGAAATGGGCAACATGGCAGAATTGGGAAATGACCCTGTTAAAGCTAGGAGGGGTTTGGCCTAGGTGATGGTGGGGAGCCTGAATGCCCACCCCTTTTTCTCTCTTGCTAATACAGGGACAAGTCAAAGAAGAAGAAGAAAGCAAAGGTAAAGATGGAAAAGAAATCCATGCCCTCCAGGAGCTCATCGTCCAAGTCTTTGTCCAGGCAGCTAAGTGAGAGCTTCAAGAGTAAAGAGTTTGTGTCCAGTGATGAGAGCTCTTCAGAAGAGAACAAAAACAAAAAGAAGAGGAGGCGCAGTGAGGTGCGCAGGAGTGTGGGGCGGTGGGGCCTGGGAGGGTGAGCAGCATCCAAGAAGGGGGATGTTTCTGGGCCAGGGGTTGTGGTTGGTTTGTAAGAATAATGAGGTGAGTAGGTGGATGGGAGCCTGTGGTTCTGAAGGTGGGTACAGGATTGGAGGGCCCTTCACTGAGAAGTGGCTGGGAGGGCAACCAGGACTCTGTACCTTTCCCATTACGAGACCTTTTTGATTTTCAGGACTCTGAAGAAGAGGAACTGGCCAGTACTCCTCCCAGCTCAGAAGAGTCCGCGTCGGGATCCGATGAGTAGAGAAGAGGCGCAGTCTCTTTCCCTGGTTGCTCCTGTCATGCCATCAGTCTCCCACCCCTGGCTTGGCACCAGTTTCTCCTGACATAAAATGTCTTTCGAGTCTGTGCCATCTGCACACGCTCTTCTGGCTGGACGCACTTCACAGGGGCAGCAGGGGAGGCGTCTTACTCTGCTGCCTCACAAGGATGGCTCTTCATAATTTGGGGAGAGACTGGGTGGGGGGCAGGGCAGTGCGGGATCCAAATCTTTGTCCTTCCCCAGCCTTACGGATACAGCTGCTGCTTGTCCTGTTCAAGTTGCTGCAGTGGGGTCATGTGAGGTCAGGCCTGTAGCTCCTAACTGGGGCCTATTTCTACATTTATTTTGTATTTCTGGTCTGTGAAAAAAAAAATCAACATTTAATAAAGGGAACTGACTTTGGAAACCATGTTTTTATGCTTTCTCTCCAGCCATGCTGCATTGGCCCTACTTTTCTTGGTGTTGTCTACTGCACTGCCCTGGCTGGGCAGCCAGTTTCCAGGTACATCCTGTTCTGTTCCCGGCTGGACAAGCATTGGTTTTCAACCTCTTCTGCCGGGATGGGCCACCTGAGAGTCTAGAAATGAGAGCTGATCTGATTAGGAAGTCTCTCTCAGTTCCACTCCATTAGCCAGACTAATGGGAGGCAGTTCCCGGCTTCATCCTTAATCACCTAGAGTCAAGGGTCTTCCAAGGTTTTAGATAATTCAATCAGGATCCATCAGCCTCCCTAGAGGGTGGGGAGGGGGCAGGAATGGAAACCTAAGCCTAGAGAGTTGAGGGGGAGGAGTGATGGGTTGTGGGGGGCGGTGTGCACGCCTGATGGGGGTGCAGAAAAGGCATGGCGTATATGTGAGAAGCAGCTTTTGTTCTGGGTGGAAGGAGGAATACAAAATTTTGGGGTTAGGAAGGACTTATGTCTGGGGAGGGGGCCTAACAGTAGATGAATGAGGATTAGCGAGAAGGTAGGACTGCTACAGTCTTCTTTAAGGTCTAAGTGTGAATTTACACACGTGAGGCGGCCACGTTGCGTTCGGTCCCAGGAGGACTCGGGTGGTTACCACAGGAAGCCTCTTCAGTCCTCCAGCGGTTACCTTCTTTCTAGCCGTGACTCTATGGTACTGCAATCGGTACAGGCTGCTCTGGGCTCAGTATTGGGCCGTCCTGAGGCAGTCTCCTCTCTAGGCAGCCGTCTCTGTGGCCATTTTGCCCAAAGCTCTTAGCTACCGAATTGCGTCAGTTTCGTCTGGTCCCGAGCCCGGGGGGCGGGGGGGCCCTTCATTTGCAAGACTCATGAATAATTGAGTACCGGGCTGCTCCTGTTTGCATGCGGTCGGGGCGAGCGCCGCAGCGGCTTCCCACTCCGGGCTTTGCATCGGCTCATGAATATTCACGAAGCGCTCTGGAGGCGTGGGTCTGGGCGGGGCCGGGGGCGGGTCCCCGCCGGGGCTCGCACTAGCTGGGTCCCACGGTGACCGCGGCGGCGGGGACTGGCGGTGGGGCGCCGAGCCGAGCGGAGCCGGGTCCCCGGGGAGCGCGTGAGTGAACGGGGGCGGGCGGGCGCGCCGGGGAGGGGGCGGGGTCCGCGAGCGGGGCATGG
>JAQZBX010011136.1:0-43241 GCA_029593785.1 Cabassous unicinctus | reverse complement strand
ATATGGTTGAATTTATATCTTCTGTTTTGTTATTTTATTTCTATATATTTCATGTCTTTTTTTGTTTCTCCTTTTCTCTTTTACTGCCCACTTTTGAATTTAGATGATATTTTCTAGTATAAAATATGAATCATTTAATGATGTTTTCATTACATGTATCAAATTATTTTCTTAGTAGTTGTCCTAGGACTTAAATATACATATTCAGTTATTAAGCATATTTTATATTTATACTGACTTTATTCCAGTGAAATATAGGAAATTTACTCTCATATAGATCCATTTCTTCCCTTCCTCTGTTTTTCTTATGATTGATATATATATCATGCATACATATTACAAAATCAACAATGCATTTTTATAATTATCATGTTATACAATCTTATGCCTTTTAAAGGAGCTTGGTGAAGAAAAGGCAGCATGTATATATTTATGGAGTTTGTTATTTATATTAACCTTCTCCTTCTTTTCTTTTCTCCATGTGGATACACATTACCATCTGTTAACATTTTCTTACTCCAATAAATATTTCCCACACATATCTCTGCTCTTATTGTCAAATATATTACATTTATATATACTATGATTTCAACAATAATTTATCTGCATATTGTCAAATGCAATCGCTATTTAAATAGGAGAAGAAGAAAGAAAAAAATTTAATTATATAGTCTTTTATAATTACATATTTAATTCATTTAACTGGAATTTTTTTCTTTATTTTTAAATTATTTATTTTGAAATAATTATAGTTTCGCAAGAAGATGCAAATATAGTACAGAGAAGTCCCATGTACCCTTCACCCAGTTTCACCCAATGGTTATATCTTATATAACTATACTATGATATAACAACCAGGAAATTGTCAGTGGTACAATATATGTGTCTAGTCTGTGTCATTGTATCATGTGACAACAACCACAATCAAAATGCATAACTATTCCATCACCATAAAGATCTCCCTTTAAAATCCCACCTACTTATATTCCCAGAAGAACTGAGAGCAGAGACACAAACAGACATTTGCACACTAATGTTCATAACGGCATTACTACAATTGCCAAAAGTTGTAAACAACCCAGATGCTCATCAACTGATGAATGGTTAAACAAATTGTGGTGTATATACATGATGGAATATTATGCAGCAGTAAGAAGAAATGAAGTCTTGAAGCATATGACGACATGGATAAACCTGGAGGACATTATATTGAGTGAAGCAAGCCAGACACAAAAGGATAAGTACTGTATGATTGCTCTATTATGAACTAAATATATTGTGTAAATTCATGGAGTTAATAATTAGAATATAGGTCACCAGAAAATAAAAAGAAGGTAGAAAATGGAAAGCTGAGGATTAATCTGTGAAGAATTGGTAAAAAAAGCTTGTAAATCTTTGTAAATGAATAGAAATGTTGAAAGCACATCATGGTGTTTGTAACTAGCAGAGCTATTATACGGGTATGACAGTGGTTGAAAGGAAAAATCTAAGGTCATGTATATTACTAGAAGGAAAGCTAAAAACTGTAACATCCGACTGTATAAGATAGTAAAACCTCATGTGAAACATGAATATGGATGATATTGCATATATAAGACTGTTTTTACAAAATATAAATACAAATATATTAAAGAGAAGTAAAAAGAATAGCAGCTATGTACAGCAGGGGAAGCGCAGAGAGGTTGAAAGTTGAGGAGTTTTGTTCGTTTGTTTGCTTGTTTATTAATATTATTATTGAAATAATGAAAGTGCACTAGGGGACAAGAATCCCTCGCGAACATAGGCAGTGCCTAATAAAAGAAAACAGACCAATATGTCAAGCCCTCAATATTATTGCAAGTGACTATGAATCTTATTCTTCAAAAATTGGAACTCTGTGATTACAATAGGTTCCGAGGGGAAGGGAAGGGAAGGGAAGAATAGAATAGATGAATGTAGGGCATTTTTAGGGCATTAGAATTGTGCAGCATGGTCTTGCAATAATGGATACAAGCCACTTCAAATTTTGTCAAAACCTGTAAAAGAGTGTGATCCAAAATGTAAGCTATAATGTAATCCATTGACCATGGTTAGCAGCAATACTTCAATATTTGTACATCAACTGTAACAAATGTACCATCCGCAATTAAAATGTTATTTATAAGGGAAATGGGAAAAGGGGGAGGGCATTGGGTATATGAGGATCAACTGTATTCTCTATGTGACTTTTCTGTATCCTAAAGCTCCTTTGAAGATAAAATGAAAAAAATAAGACACTGGGAGAATATATGGAGTAAAATGCCATTAAGACAACAGGTCTTAGAATGATGAAAGACACAATGTCTACATTAAAAATTTTTTTTTAATTATTTCAAATTGCTTTATTTTTTTTGTATTTTATTGGTTATTTTTAAAATAATAATTTTATTTTCTAATTAATTTTATTCAGAAATTTTGTTGGCTTTGTTTTTGGAGAGGTTTTGGATCACAGAAGGGTCACAGCAGTGGCAGGGTGGATCACTGGTGCAGGGTTTCAATACTGTGGGGATGCATAGGAAAGGGTTCACCTTGGGCATGCCTCTAAGACATATGAATATGTTCAACTTTTCATGGGATATTGTCAAGGTGGATGGAGAAGCACACAATAAATGAAAGAATATTGAATTCCTATCCTGGGGTGTTCTGTTACATTCTCTAATAAGACAGCAAGAATCTCCCGAGTTTAAGGGCAATGTTTAGTGAAGGAAGACAGACCTTTATACCATGCCCTTGATGGTAATGATTGTACTTATTAATCTTTTCTTGTGAAATTGAAACTTAGCCTAGCATTATATGCTGCTGCCTAAGAGTTACCTCCTGAAAGCATCCTTGCTGCTCAAATGTGGCCTCTCTCTAAGTGAAACTCAACATATGAACATACTACCTTCTCCCCAGTTTGGGACATAACTCCTGGGGATGAGCCTCCCTGGTACTGAGGGATTATTGCCAAACACCAACTAGCAATGCATCTGGAAAAAGACTTTGACCAAAAGTGGGAAATGGCAAATGGAAATGAGTTTTCATGCTAAGAGATTTCAAAGTGAGGCAGGAGTTTATTTCAGAGGTTACACTTATGCAAGCCTCAGCAGGATCTCATTTACTGCCACAGTAAACAATGCCTCAAATAGTGGGGCTCCTCAGAGATCTATAGATATCTAGAAATGATAAACAAAGCAGACAGCTCAGGAATTCACCATCCTTTCAGTGGCCCTTACTTTGCAATTTATGCTCCCGGATGTAGCAGAGTTAGACTCATTTATAGGTTCTCTACACATGGCTTTTCTACCCTTTTCTTTGAACCTATAATTAGTACTTTTTTTTTTTTTTTAAGATTTATTTATTTACTTGATCCATTTTAATGCCCCCCTTCCCCATTTTGCTGCTTTGTGTCCATTCGCTGGGCAATTCTCTGTGTCTCTTTCATCTCTTCTCATCCTCCTGCTTCAGTCTTCACCAGGATTTGATCCTGGAGACCTCCGATGTAGGAGAGAGGTGTTCTGCCATCTGCGCCACCTCGGCTCCTGGTTTTCAGAGCTTTCGGAGCATCTAGTCTTGTCTCTCTCCTTTTTACGTCATCATCTTGCTGCCTGGCTCCCGGGGCCTCGTGGCTCACCGGCACACAGAGCTTGGCAGCCCATGCGCTTTCTATATATATATATATATATATATTTTATTTTACCGGGAGGTCCCGGGGATCGAACCCATGTCCCTCCATATGGCAGACAGACACCCAACCATTTGAGCCACATCCGTCCCCCTATAATTAGTACTATACTTGATAAATATATGCTCCAGAGACTTAAATCTTTGGTCCATCCATGTGCCAGTTGAGCCCTGAATTTCAGCAGAGTTGCAACATCTACTCTCCAGTTCATTGGACTCACCAAGGACAACTAACAAGGAGATGATGATGGACAATGTCTGCAACTGCAAGCTAAAAGCTCCACCTTCCGTCCCATGGGATCTGTATTAGTCAGCCAAAGGAGATGCTGATACAAAATACCAGAAATCTGTTGGATTTATAAAGAGTATTTATTTGCAGTAGAAACTGACAGTTACCAGGCCATAAAGCATAAATTACTTCCCTCACCAAAGTTTGTTGCCATGTGTTAGAGCAAGATAACTGCTGGCATGTGCAAGAGTTCAGGCTTCCTGGGTTCCTTTCTTCCTGGGGCTTATTTATCTCTGGGCTCAGCTGCTCTGCTCTCCCCACAAAGACAGCTGTAGACTACCAGGTGAATGGCTCATCTCTCTTCTCAGGACTTCTGCCGTGTCCAATGGACGTATCTGCTTCTCTGTGTGTTTACTTCCCTGGCTCCAGAATCAAAACTCAACTAATTCCTGTGCCTTGTCATTTTCTCTGTGAGTCCCTGTCCCTGCCACACATCCTACTGATGTGTCCCAATCAAAGCCCTAATCATAATTTAATCAAGAAAAGTGAAAACTCTGAATTCAATACAATCTAAGGATATCACTTGCCCAGAGGAGCAGACCAGTTTACAAACATAATCAGTGTTTCTTTTTGGAATTCATAAACAATATCAAACTGCTACAGGATCTAAGCCTCCTCTCAAATAGAAGCATAGTGGGCATCACCATCCCAAAAATCCTCAAGATTGAGGAATGAAGAATGGACTAATGTAGACTTGTTATTATTCTACTATGGACTTTTTATTCTAGCAATGGAAGAACTCTTATCATTGATGTAGAGGCAGTGACCACCAGAGGTTCTGAGAGATGGGGCCATTTTCGGGACATTGGATTTCTCCTGCATGACATTGCAGTGACGGATACAGGTCATTGTATATTTTGTCATAACTTACAAAATTGGGCGGAACAAAGTGTAAACTATAATGTAAACTGTAGTCCATGGTTAGTAGCAATGCCTCAATATGGGTTCATCAATTTTAACAAATGTGCCACACTAATAAAGGATGCTGTTAATGTGTGCAGGTGTGGGAGGGGGAGGAAGTGGGGCATATCAGAACCCCTTATATTTTTTATGTAGCATTTATGTAATCTAAAGCTTCTTTAAAAATAAAAAAATTAATTATTATAAAAAAGAGTGATTTAAGAATGATGGAAGTGATGAATGCACAAATATATGATTATAACAAATACCATTGATTGTACTCTTTGGATGGATTTATGCTTTATTAATATTTATCAATAAAATGATTTGTTAGAATATATATATATATAATAAAAATAAAAATTTGAAAAACAAACCTCTTACCTCCTGCACAACATCTCTAAACCCTGGCACCCACTAATCTGTTCTCCATCTGTTGAATTTTGTCCTTTCAAGACTATTATATAAGTGGAATCATATTCCATTTACATTTAATGTAGTTATTGATACATTAGGATTTGCCTTTCATTTTACTTCTTGTAGTCTCTGTTTTGTTTTTCAAATCTCTGTTTTGTTTTTCTTGCCTTGCTTTGAATTAATTGTACACGTTTTAGAATTCCATTTTGATTTACCTATAGTGTTTTTGAGTGTATCTCTTTGTATAGAATGTTTTATTGTTTGTCCTAAGCATTACACTGTACACATATAACTTATCAGAGTCTACTGATGTCAACATATTACCAGTTCAAATAAAGTGAGCAATCTTAAGTCCCTTTTCCCTCTCCAATTTAAAATGTAATTGCCTTAAATATTTTCCTACATATGTAGAGAATCACATCACACATTGTTATATATTTTACATCAAACATCAAACACAGTTTAGAAAACCCAAGAAAAGAATGAATTCTTTTGAATTTATCCATATTTTTATTCTTTCTGCTATTCTTTCCCTATCTTTGCAGGTCTCCCAAAGTTCTTTTTTTTCTTTTTTTCATTTTCTTTCTGTTTCAAGAACACCCTTGAGCCATTTTTTTAGGGTAGGTCATCTGGTAAAACATTCTTTTATTTTTTTCTTTCTCTGAGACAGTCTTGATTTCACCTTCATTGCCAAAGTATATTGTCTCTGAATATAAAATTCTGAGTTGACAATTATTTTCTTTCAGCACTTGAAAAATGTTGTGCCAATTCCTTCTTGCCTCTATGGTTTCTGATGAGAAATCCACTATCATTTGAATATTTTTCCCCCTACAGGTAATGAATAATTTTCTTCTGTCTGCTTTCAATTCTCTGTCCTTGTTTTTAGTTTTCAGAAGTTTATGTTGTGATTTGTGTATGTTTCTTTACATTTACCAGCCACTCTTCGTTTTCATTTGTGCACTTGAATTGCTGTCTGGTGTGACTTGTTTTCAGCCTAAAGAATTTCTTTTAGAATTTATTTTAAGGCATGTCTGCTAGCAACTAATTCTACACACCTTTGGTTACTTGGGAATGTCTATACTTCATCTTCACTTTTAAAGCATATTTTTGTTTTATGTAAGATTCTTGCTTGATAGTTTTACAGATACAACATTTTGAACATGATGTTCTACTGCCTTCTAAACTCCATTGTTTCTGATGAGATGTTAGCTGTTCATCTTATTGAGGTTAATGCACATGACAAGTCATTTTTCTCTTGTTGCTTTCAAGATTTTCTCTTTGTCATTGGTTTTCGACATTTTGATTATGATGAGCCCAGATGTGGATTACTATGCATTTATGCTACTTGGAACTTTTTGAGCTAATTGGATGTGGAGATCAAAATTGCTCATCAAATTTGGGAAGTTTTCAACCATTATTTATTTAAAATATTTGTATGACCCTTTCTCTGTCTATTCTTGTTCTAGTATTCCCAATATGCATATACTAGTATGTTAAGTAATGTTCCATATTACTCATATTATTCATCCAGTGTTTTGACCATTGGTTGTGATTAAACTCTTTCTGTCTCTAAGACTCTACCACTTGTTGATAGATCAGAAAGCAACTTGGGGAATGACTTCAAGTCTACCCCATGTCCTGTGGTGATTGCTCCTGAGGAGTGTAACCTATGTAGCCCTCAGTGTTGACTGTGATCCCAGAACGGCTGTTATTGGCTGTTTCATCCCTGGAAATTTGTTAAAATGTTGCTTGTTCTGCTATTTTTCTATTGCTATCAGGACCTTGGAGCTACCTTAAGCACTCTCTTAACTGCTCTCTACTAATATCACCATTGTTTTCAACAATGTCCTTGGGCATAGAATTCACCATGTTTTGCTCCAAATAAAGATTGCCCCTTCAGTCAGAGCTTTGGAGTTCTTCATTCTAATGGCCTGCCCCCTCCCTAGGAAGAACCTTTGCACCATGACACAGGACCTTGTGTATAATAACATCCCGCTTCTCTTGGAATGATATCCTACTATATGAATGGTGCCTGGTGTAGTGGTAGGTCCTGTCTTCTCTGTTTGTCCCTTTCTTCATTGCACCCCTCATTTATGAGCAAGCCAGGTTAGAGTTGAAGAGATTATAATATCTCAGATTGCCAAAATACCACTCTATGTGGAGGGGATGGATGAAAGGAGGGATCCTCAGTCCTCTTGGCCATACCTACCCAAAATAGAGCTTCTGCAGCATAAGCCTATTGGGATTAAAAACAAACAAACCAGCACACACACAAAAAAGAAATCATTGGCATTCTTCCCCTCAGGGGTAAAGCCAAAGCCCCAGAATGGGATCTGGGTGGAGAAGTGTGGTCTTGGTCACACTTCCTGTGGTAGTGTGCTCAGATAGAGTTCCTATAACAATAGTTTCACCATAACAAGAACAGGGAGTGCAGGAAGGAGGCAAGACAGGTCATGACTTAAATGCAACAAATTCTCTGTTCATAAGAAGAATTAGTAGATTATCTTGAATGAATGTTTATTCATTTGTCATTTGTCTCTGTGGCAATTTCCAGATAATTTAATTGTTTTATTAAATCTTTTTATTTCCAAGTAAATGGTTATTTTGGGGAAGAGAGGGTTTGTCACTACCCATTCCAGAAGTTCTATCTCTGTTAGTTTGTTTTGAACATGAATTTTATTTTTCTAATTCAGAAGACATGATTGATGAATATGAGAAAGTTTGGGAATAAGAATCAAACCAAATTCTTATTTTTAAAATGTGTTAAGTCTGATACTAAATCAGTATATGCAAAATAAGAAGAGCAAAACTTAACCAATTTGATAATTTTAGTTAACCTAATATTGAGGCATTCATATTAGCACCTGTATTTACCATAATATTATAATGATCATCTAGTTTGATTTACATGTTTGTTCCAAAAACTTTACCTGCATAAGTTACATGCAGTTTTGTTATTTTTTCCACTGTGCATATCAAATTGAGGATTTAAAATTAACCCAACAAGTAGATTTGAAAACTCTGCCAGGTAAGGTATCTTTTTAGAACATGAATTTCCCAAACTTATTATTTATGCTGATGAGATTTTATAATAATTCTAAATCCTTCACCTATTTTAACTTGTTTGAACTCACTCTGCAACTATGTCTATTATTCTCAAACAAATGTAT
This sequence comes from Cabassous unicinctus, assembly GCA_029593785.1. NCBI lineage: Eukaryota > Metazoa > Chordata > Mammalia > Cingulata > Chlamyphoridae > Cabassous > Cabassous unicinctus. The sequence continues at coordinate 34,784 of JAQZBX010011136.1, read as the reverse complement.
CAAAATATCCCAATGCAGCTGAATCACTGTATTAACACTACGGTTTCTCATATTGCAAAAGTATGTTTGCCTCTATGTGAAGGGTATTCACAGGATGGAACTATAAATCAAAACAAAACAAAACAAAGCAAAACAAAAAACATATTCGAGTACAAGTCTAATAAAATCCACATTGACAAGGGAATTTATACTATTTTGAAAATGATGAGACCTAGTAATACCAAGAGAAAGTCAGTTGCTTAGAGTTTGTATATTAGGTAACATAAGCAGAAAATAATGACTACATAATTACTTGGAGGGAATTTTTACTGATTTAAACTCCAGGAAGATGATAAGATAGATCTAAGCACTTGAACCTAGATTTAGTTTTTACTTTTAGGGAAGGAAAAACAATTGTATAGATTCTAGCCACATCAAACTGTCAACTTGAAAATATACTGCTTGCATGGTCAATCACTTGGATAGCATTATTCTGTAATGTATTAAATTTAGAGCTATCTTTTATGGATGTTGATGAATGATAAAAATGTTCAATGGCCTTTATTTTTATGAAATGTAAAAAAGAAAGAACATATGAATATATGAATATAATTCATTTGGACAATACTGGCTATAGATAAATAAATAATATTTTTATTTTTCTTCTTTGATTATATTTTTGCAATGTAAATTCTGTTAAACAGCAAAATCTTATTTATGGTATGAGGCTACAAATTGCTCTCCAATTCTATATAGAATTTAGCAACTGTAGAAGTCAATTAAATTATTGCTCCAAAATGCTACAATTTAAACTTTTATTTTACATGTCATCAGTTAACAAAAAATAATTTTAATAATAAAATAAAATGAATCATATTTTCACCTTCTTTTTTGCTCCCCATGCACTGTGTACTAAGATAATACATACATATGCTTTAAACAAAGTAATAAAGGAAATTAATGTATCAATTACATCAATTGATAGAACTCAGCTAGCATCCTTTAAATGATAGGACAGGACATCATGCTGGCTGATGAAGACATTAAATCTATAAAATAAAAATTTAAATTACTTGATGGAAAAAATAATACACACAATATTTTATTTTGCTAGTATACCTTTTAGTTTGGATAGAAAATTTTGAAAATAAATAGCCTGTTTTTAAAATGGACAGAAGGGAAGTGAATAGGAAATACTTTAAAGGAAAATAGCAAATATTATGGTCTACTGAATATGTGAATTATACTTGAACAGCTTACCAGAGATGTGTCAAACATTCATGTGGTGTTGAAATTTCATTTTTCAATTCGTTGTATGAATTGAAATGCTCTCTGAATATAAATAGCTCAGTAGTTCGGTTTTGATTGCCACAGTCACTTCTGCAACTCTAAAAATTAATTCTGTGTACAACTAGAAAATAATGATCTCTAACCAGAAACAAAGAAATACTGTTTATTATTAATCCTATTTTTTCCCCCACACATTGTGAAACGTGAGAAATAGCCAACATTTATAGAATAGCTTTTCCAGTCATATATTTCACCCTGGCCTGGGATTGGGAGACAAGTATCACACTCAGCTTGATCCCTCTCAATTGATGACAATCATTTTAAAGTTTTATTATTCATTTTGTATATAAGTGAGATTTTACATGTGTAGTTCACTGAAGTTTCCTTAGCAAGTAACCTTTTCCCCAATGATTTTTTTTTTATTTTTAAGGTAAGCACTTTCTGAGAACAATTTGTAGTTTAATGCCTTTCTGTGGGTATAATCCCACTGAGAAGTGCTCTAGCTAAGTTGCTCTGGGTTGTGTTGCAACTTTTAAGGGACTTTAGGGGACACATTCATGCTGATTCCACTGTTCTTTCCTGTCTTCTTTTTTTTTGTAATCTTGACCCAAAAACTATTTTAAGTGATGTCTGATTTGGCTTCCTGTGGTTCTCAAATGTTCACTGACAAAGGATTATTGAAAGAATGTGACTCTTCCTTTCTTTTCTTGAATCCCTAGTTTCTGATGTTGATATTAATGTGAAAGGGTCATCCACAAAGAGACAAAGAACACTAATGTGGCAAGGCTTCTCAGCTCTTCTCCTTTATCTCAGTTGGTGGAATTCAAACCATTGAGATCAAATATCTTCTATCACCCCCTTTTAAACATCAGCATCTGTGTCATGATTGCCCTTTAAGCTGTGAGGATTATTCCAAAGTATTCCTTTCTCTGTACAGTCCATCAATTTTAAGTTATAGAACCATAGGATTTTAGGGCTAAAGAGCACCTTAAATGTCAAATAGTCCAACCCCCTTACTTTAGAGAATTAAGAAATTAAGACCTATGGCAAGTAGGTGTCTTGCCCACGGACAAGGCTGAAGGTACAGAAATGGACTAGAAAGCAATATCTCTATAATCAGCAAGAGAACTCCATATTTCATTTATACAAGTGCTATATTTTCTCTTGTTTCCTTAATGTCTACTCTCATGGAGGCTTTCTCAGATCCTAGGGAATCTCCTGATATGTAACTTACTTGAAGAACTGTTGGACTTTAAGTACTCACTAAGAAGAGTTTTAAATTATAAGGAACCTAAACATATCAAAATTATTTGTTTTATATATGTGTGCCATAATGCCAATCTAGTGTTCATATATATATATAATAGTATCTTTTACCCAAAAAATAACAAGAAATCTTCAGTAAAAATAAGTTAAGGTCCTAGGTAGATCACTGTAGGGATAGTAAATATGGACCTATACCCAGAGTACTTCAATTGGGCTCCATACCGAATCAGTTCATTAAATAAGTTTAGTTTGATTTTAAATTGCCATGAAGACTACTAAGGTGGAAAAATCAATAAAATCTTCAATAACACAGTTCTTTAAAGTGTAGGTTAACTTGAAAGTTAAATTGCTTTCAAGTAATATCAGCTGTAGAATCAACTGGAGTCATATAAGAAATGCTTTTGGCAAATTAGACTTTAATGAGGACTCCTATATTACTCTTATAAAAATAACTCAATGAACTTTCCCCACTGGAATTATAGCACTTATCAAGTGAAGAGGGGCCAGAAGTAGAGAGGGAGGGAAAGATGCATTTCATTTGTGTTGATATAACACAAATGTGTCTATTCCAGAGAAAGGAAAAAGCAGAAGGATCTTCTTATCTGGATAGAGCAGAAGATATTCAGAAGACCAAAGATTAAAGGTAGATAATAACCTGTTTTCTTAACCCTGTTTAAAGGGGCACAAAGGCCATATGGATGGTCCAGTCCAACCTTCCACTCAAGGAAGGAGCTTTCATCTAGCCTTGGCTTAAATGCCTTCCATCAGAGCCAACTTACTGCCTTGTGAAGTAGCTTTTTCAATTATTAGCGAGGATTTTATATCTCTTATTTAGATTGACTGAAAATTGGCATCCATGTATCTACTCAAACAGATATCTTATATTCTTTCTGTGAATTTGAGGTTAAATTTCTGAAAGGATATTTTCAGCACCTATGTCAATTTCCATTTATTTTTTATAATGACTTAAATCTGATAATATTTAATATTTGCAGTCAAAAAGCAAGATAATTTTCATCACAACTGAACCTTACACATCTCTTACTACTTTTATTCATCTACTCTGTCCATTTTTAACACTTTTTTGATTTTCAAACTTACTAAGAATAAATTTTTAGTATAGAAGCAGGTGAAAATACTAAACTAATATCTAATTGAATGTGTCTTTTTAAAGATTGACGTAGTCATAGTTAAAAAGAGCATTTTTAACTGATGGCCTTGGTCTGTGCAAAGAATCCTGGAGAATTGTATTTTGCAAAACTGCAAAGCTATTGTTTACTGGCACTTGTTTAGTAGAAGATACAACCCATTTTTTAAATGTCATGTTGACAAATATTTGCTATTTTGTTTTAGGTTTTCAAATCTCCTTACTGTACAATAAATAGATATTTTAAATGTTGAAAATTTTGTATTATTCTGAATTTTATTCTGAAATGGTATAATTCAAGGACAGTTTACTGAATATTCCAGGACACATGAATTTCTATGGATGCCATATGTAGCCTTTGAAATGTGTATCAAGTGGGAGAAAGTCATATGGATTACATTAATGTTTTGATCAATTTGTAACCTTCCTGTGAAAAGCCATGGCCAGTTCAAGTCTCCAAGCTTTTTTCCCTATCACTGCCACTTTTTGAAATTAGAGAAGGTCAAACTCTTGAATACTAACATCTGGGTATTGGGGTGAAGATGCATACAAATGGTAGTAAGATCAGAAACAATCTTCTCAAGCAAACTAGCTCAAATCCATCTGAGTCTATGAAACTTTTCCTAGCCAAGAAGAGGAATGCTCTCCTAACTCTGAATTCCATTAGCCATTATGGTTCTCAAACTTTAGACTGCATAAAAATCCCCTGGAGTGCTTGTTAAAAAAGCAATTCCCTGACACTGTTCCTAAGATCAAGGCTCACAGTCACAAAGGGCCCTGGAACTTGGTTTACTAAACTTCTGTTGCTGTGTTGAAATCCCCAATTATAATATCTTTGAGATAATGCTTGAATAGGAAGTTAGAGCATGTGCATGAGCAGAGGAGGTATGTGCTTCATTTTTGTTCACTGTTCCTTGCCCCTCCATTCGCATATAGCATTTGTGATTCTCCATCAGCTCAGACTCCTGGTAGAATCATGATGCGTGTGAGTTCAGCAAGACTGAAAACGAATGTAAGGTAAATGTATTACTTCTGTAATACACAATTAGCCCTGGGAAGACAGGTTTTCCCTTTAAATCGGAACTTGTTTCAAATGTAGAAAGAAGGCAATGGCATACTAAGAAACACAACAACCAAGGGACCTCATTATATCCTTCCATGCTCACATTACTTAACACTTATGCTGAAAATAATGACATAGGAGAAAGAAAGATAAGACAACCCACAGTTTAGTTTCCTTTCAGTCATTACTTACTCACCAATAAGCCTAGGTTGAAAGTGTTGGTAGAATCTTCACATATCAACAAGTGAAATATAAACTGAGTTACTTTTGTGGAGTGTGTCCACTCTTCTGGTAAGAACAAAATGTGTAAGCATATGAGAACTAGGAAATATGAAGTATGATTTTGAATACATGATAATGCTATTGTATTTTCATTTAAAACTGACATTACACAAGGTAAAGATGAACGTAAAATTCATGCTAATATTTAAATTTTAATTTTTCTCTACTTAGAACGATATTAACTAGCAAACAAACACTATGACAATGTGTGAAAGAAAGACTGCTGAATATAGGAGAAAGCTTAGTTTAGGACATTTAAAAACAATTTTTCCTGCTGTTTTTGAACAGGGGCCACGTATTTTCATTTTTCCTGAATCATGAAAATTATTCCGTTTTAATAGGTCTAGGTTGGGACTACAAACCAGCATCTTTAATAAATTTGTGATGCAGGCAGTACATACAATACACTGTCTCTTTACCACTTATTAAATTTCTGTGAAATACAGCTTGCTGTTATTATTTGCCTTTACATGAATATAGCTCTAATCTTTATATGCAATTTCAAACTCTATCAAAGTAGGGCATATGAAACATTTTTTTTAGTATTTTTTACAGTGTTTACTGCAAAAGTTTGCCATATGGGATCTTCTTAAGAAACTATTTGTTTATTATAGAAATTATAAAGGTACCCAAGACAATAGTTTACCCAAACAGCCATAAAAGAAAAAAATTCTACAATAAAATTAAATTTAGAAAAAAAATATTTTAGTCCTGGGTAATTCTAACGAATTTTGAGTCACACTATTGTCAGTTTAGCTATTTTTGTATAATATCCTTTAGAGTTACAGTGCTTCACCTACAGTCATTTCTATCTGTAATTGTGAAAGTAAAATATTTCTTCCAATTTTTAAAAAAGTTTCACAATTAAAACAAACCGTCAAATGTATATATGCAGGTTCATGTTTTAGAACAGTGATTTTCAGGAAGAATATTAGTGAGATGCATATTTTTCTAAGTGAAATCTTGTATGTAAACTCAACTGTATAAAACAATTATTGGGAGATCTCTTCTCCTTAAAGAAAGTAGAGTGGGGTAGATAGAATCATGCCCTCCACAAACACATGTTCAAGTCTGAACCCACTTAGTCCTGCTGGTGTGAACTGATTTACAAATGAGATCTTTGAAGAACCTAGTAAGATACTAAGTCTACACTAAAACAGTGTGGGCCTTAATCCAGTAAACAGGAGTCCTTATAATCAAAGGAAATTTGGATATGAAAACAGAAGGCACAGGAGAAGAAAGAAGAGACAGATTGCCATGTCCTTGTCAGAGACTGTTTTCCAGCAAGCCACCATCTGAATGCTACAGACTTCAGCAAAGTCATGGTCTGCCAATGCCTTGATTTCAGACAACTAGCTTCCAAACTGTGAGGTGATAAATTACTGTTGTTTAAGCCCACCAGTCTCTGTTATTTTGTTATAATAGCTCTGGCAAACTAAGACCAGCAGGATAACAGAGTCCCACCTTCTTAGCCACAGCCTTTGAGAAGGAAAAGATAATGAGTTTCCGAATAATGTAATCACTAGATGGTCAATTTCAAAAATACTGTCTGTATAAATTTTAAAATACACAAACTACCTTTCCAATTAAGTTAAATTACATTAAATTAAATTAAAATTAACTTTGAAATGAAATTAAAATGCCTTAATTATAACTGGGAAGACAGTGGAAATATTCTGACAATCGCTAGGATATTATGATGTTAAGGCATTTCAGACACACACACATACATACACACACAAAAAAAATTTTTAGCAAATGGCTAGCAAAAGACAACCTGAGTTACTTCTAAACAACAAAAAAGTAAGGTTATTTAATCCAGAGTTTTGTCACCTAATTTTAGAGGATGAAGAGCCTAAGGAAAGTGTCTTAGATATGGGAATGTGTGAAGTCATTCATAAATTCAGTAGCCTTCTTTAAAAATGTCAGCAAAAGAACTTTAAAAGTGAATGCTCCATAAGGTATAATCACTGAAAACTTACTGAAGATTACATATAGGCTTCAGTCCCATAAAAAAGGTGGACTGAGCAATAGCAGATGGATGGATATGAAAGATTCAAGTACTTCTGGTATTCCAGTCCAATCATCTGTGAACTAAGGAGGACTTCAATGATAGCTCCTAATGACTCATTTGGAACTGTTACAGTCAGTTAGGTCAAAGTCCCCATTTAAATATTGGCATTCATATGGTTGGACAAGGTAGTTGAAAATAAGGTTGCTTCTAAAGGCCTGATGTCAGTTAATAGGCCCCATTTATAGACCACAGTCAGTTATTACTAAAGTCCCGAGAAAAGCTGTTATTTTATTTGGGACTATTTCATAGAAACATAATTTGGAGTAAATGCACCCTACCTTTCATAAATCTTTACTTTCATACATTTTTCTCTCTTAAACCAAGACTGCGATTTCTAAGATTATACTTTGTTGATTTTCATCAATTAATTTTAAAGTTATGACATGATTCTAAGAAGTTACCTGAGTTACCTGACATCCTCTTGCAGTAGTTTTATTCTTCTGTATGTACAGTGGAACTAAATTACACACAGAGGGTTTTATGACACTTTATGAAAATGGTCATGCTTCCCACATATTATGTTCCACAATAATAACAATCATTAGAGTTTAAAATTTAAAAATTAATAGAAAAAAGTTTTTCCCATTGTGTGTCAACTCAGGTTTTTTAAAAAAGTGTACATGTATATATATATTAGTTTACTGCCTCTATTATATATACCTCCCTTATTTATGGTTAAAATCTAGAAATTATTTTAGAGCCTATTTGTTGAAAAAGCTTGACAAGACATTTTGTGGAAAGGATCAAAGATAAAGTTCATGGGGGGGAAAATTGGTCATGAATATCTGAGATGATCTGGAGTAATAAAAATGTTGGCACATCCATTATTGTGCTCCCCGTCCTGTGAAGGAGAGCTGGTTAGCCATAGAGAGTGCTGTCTTGGACCCTGTAATTCTATTACTATTGAAAAAAGAAGGCATTGACCTTGACTGCAATGGACATATAATATTTTCCTTCTGTAATAGGAAAATTCAAATATTTAAGCTGTGCTTCCCAGGACAATTTGAGGGTAAATAAGATTTTAGAAGTTTTCATGACTTATTCTCCTACTTCCTTCTGGAGCAAGACACAGCATCCATGCATATAAACATGGATATATGAGTCTATGTGCTGCTTACATGAGCCTGCCCACATACATGCATGCTCAAGGTGAACAGCTCAAACACTTCATAAAAAGAAAGCTATTTTTTTTTAAAGCAATGCTTTTACTGCTGTCATTTTTTAAAGTCCACTCTGACCAAAACAGATTAAACATGAAAATATTCTAATCATAGTGAAATTATAGTTCAATTGTATATCTTCAGCTTTACAATTTTAATACTGACAAACACTTCAATCATTATTAGCAAAGTCAGCAGAGACTAACACTTGAGATAAAAAAATGCTTTACATACCCACAAAGAGCACATTTTAACCTCTGCTTGACTTGTAGTCTTCCATCATGTATTCATTCAATCATTCTAGAAACAATTATTTTTAAACAAAGACGAGATGTTTTAAAAAATCTCTTGTCTTCTTCCAAATTTTTTTTTGCCACTTCACTTTAGATCATATCGCATGTAGCAAATGAATGAGAGAGGAAATATTAAAGAAATGCTGTGGACTGTTGACCAGTATACAAATCTCATCAGTTAATGAAGATCCAGAAATGCCTAATGGACACTAAACAGAAAAAATGACATGCTAATTTTTCCTATAAAATGAAACAGCTTGAGAGCATTCAGTACTTTCCCCCATTTCATGATCCTGATAATTTTTCTTGGCACCATTTGACTCTACTGAGTATATATTTACTCCTTAACTATCCACAACAAAAGAATATGGTTAGTAATATTGTTGATACATGAAGTACAAGACATTCTCACTTACCCTTTCCCAGTAGTGCTGGCACTTGCTGACAGTTGTAAAAAGTTGTTGTTGTCATAAGCAGAGACAACTACAAAGGCACACGGGGAACAGATGTGTGCTATAATAATAACAAGGTGCCACTTAAAAAAAATACTTTTCAGCTTAGGGCTACATTTAAACCTTCAGGTACAGTTCATGAAACTCATAATGTGGGAGAGTGAATACTGGTGGTGTCTTTGAGAGTCTCTAGGGAAAAAGACTCTGAGATATTGTTATCATTATCACCATCTTGCTAGCTGAATCACAGTTAGTGCCTTGGTTATTACACCTAAGGGAATGACTTACTACCCTCCAGGTTGAAATAAAGGGCAAAATGAGATTCTTGCATGTCAGAAGGTGGAACAAATTCAGGACACACTAAGGAAAAAGCATTCTCTTCCATTTCAATCTTTTAAAAATAGAGAAATAAATTAATCTGAATATGCAATCCTCAATTTGGCCATGTTAACTAATTGGGCATATGTGTCATCTAAACTGTGTAAAGATAGAAGTCTTTGTAGAGTTAGATACTTTCTTCTTTCTAAATTATATGCATATCCTATTTTTATAGAAATGCAAAAGCTAAAAGAAAAAATTTAAAAACAAGCAAGATTTTATACAAAGGCAGAGTTGCACTTGAAAATGAAAGTATCTTAAAGTGCCACAGGATGTATCATATTTTATCTCTCTCAGTCAGTTAAGTTATAAAATTGTAAGGTGCTGCTGAAGTAATTCAATGAAATAAAGCGAAAGTAATATTGATGAAAACCCCTTTCATTTTTATTGACTCATAAACATTGGAGTGAAAATGTGTAGACTTTTTTCAAACACTAGAGATAGACCGGAGTATTCTAACTTTAAATAACCGGGAAGGAAATAAAAATTGCATGTTACATTTGAAACTGAAAGGCAAAATTAGTCACCATGGGGTTTTTTTGTTGTTGTTTTGGTTTTTCATAAGGCAGTACCAGGGATTGAACCCAGTCCCTCATAGAGGTGAAGCAGGTGCTCAACGATTAAGCTACACCGGCTCCGCAAGTCACTGTCCTTTGGAGACGAAGAAAAGTTGAGCTCTTTGATGATGCCTTAATTTGCTCAGGAATTTTATTTTGTTGTCCCTTCTGTGATGCAACTTATTCTCTTCCTTCTTTTAATCATTTCTTTACAACCATAACCTCAACTTACTTTTTTTTTTTGGCATAGTGTGTGTAACCGTTGGCCAATTTGATGTAATTATGAATTCCAAAAATATAATTGGATCATGCTTGTAAACTGATCTGTTAATCTGGGCATGATTAGGTTAAGATTAGGGTGTTGAGCCCCACCCCTTGGTGGGTGGGGAATCAAATATAAAAGGCATGGCAGAAGCAGTCTTTGAGAAGCAGCTTTGATGTTGGAAAGAAGGCCCCAGGAGAAGAGAAGCGAACCGTTCACCTGATCGCCTACAGCTGACCTTGTGGAGGAAACAGGAGCTAAGCCCGGAGAGAAACGTAGCCCCGGGAAGAGAGGAACCCAAGAAGCCTGAACCCTGGGCAAATGTTGGCAGCTGTCTTGCTCCAACACGTGACAATAGACTTTGGTGAGGGAAGAACTTATGCTTTATGGCCTGGTAACTGTGGACTTCGACCCCAAATAAATACCCTTTGTAAAGACCAACCCATTTTTGGTATTTCACATTAGCACCCCTTTGGCTGACTAAAACAGTATGGCTCCATGGAATTTTTAAAATTTTTATTCTGTTACTGGATTGTTAAGGTCCTTGTTTGTTTGTGATAATTCAAATATGCAATAGAGAGATCAAACCAATGATCCTTCAAAGTCAATTTTGGCCTTGTGATCCTGTATTTATTTTTCTAAATTGCCATGGTCTGAAAAATGATTGAAAGATTAAAATGTCACTGGGCCAGTCATGTTAATTATTTTCCAAATCCAATTTAAATGATTAGGACTCTTAAAATGCTTGAATGTGTTTAGAAACAATGAAATTTTTATACTTTGTAGGAAAGAGTAGGGAATACTGGGATAAGCCCCTTTGATTGGAACAGTTGGCCATTCAATTGTAAGTGTGAACCATAGAAATAAAAGCCTCTGTGCTTCATCATTTACTTAGCACTGGAGGCATTAATCAGGTTCCTCAACTCAATCACACCACTCAAGAGTGATGGCAAGGAGAGGACTCTTTATCAGCACATCTTCATATTTTGTATTTTTAAAACTAAATCTTTAACGTGGAGTTTGTGCCAAGACAATGCTCTCTCCTACCTCCAGGTACTGACAACAAAATAGGATTGACTGGTGGATTTTCCCCTGAGGGGAAAATTTGTAATATGACTAAAAATTGATATATTACATTACAAAAAGACTTATGCTTTTAAAAATATACATCTCCACTTCAGAGTACCAAAGTATTCAGTGCTGACAATTTAAGAGAAAAACATTCCAATTTTATCAAATTATATATTATATAATATGTGGATATTAATATAGATAGTTGAAAATTTTGCTCAATTTATAGTGCATAATTGTGTAAATGTATGTATATTCTTTTCTATGTCAATATAAATATTATCAGCAAGCAAAGATAGTGTTCTTTTAAAGAGATTTTGATAACAAATAAAAAAATAGTTGTATTTTGTCCAATGTCAGATAAGAAACACAGCATTTTTTCTATTGGTTTTCTTGACAAATACTTGTATTTTTTGTTTTGAAAGCTGAGAAAAGTAAACTTAACATGAAACTTTTGAAATATTTCCTCTCAGACTAATATTTTTACTGTATTTGGTTAAATATTGACTAAATATATATTCTAAGTGATATTATTAAAGGGAACATGAAAGTTAATGTTGTAATATGAATTTAGGTCTCAATAAGTGTGTCCTTGAGAAATACAATGCTTAATATAAGTTGGAGCACAGAATATCTCTCATCTCTCATCTATAACTTAATTCAAATTTAAAGATAACATGATGTCCAAACTATGAATAGTTTGTGTAGTGAAAAATAGTTGAATAGCATAGTGAATAGAAGCACGATTGATAGATTTTAATGAAATGTGCTATAGTTTTATCCTCATATTTATTTAATTTTAATGTCATTACAAAAAGTACATACTGAAATATTTGAAAAGTTGCAAAATCCTTATCTCTGGGTGATAATTATACATTTATCCCAAGTATAATGCAGGTTATACTTCCCCTGAGTAAACAAATATATAGTATGGAGTTCCATTCATTTTAAAAATTACAAAATGAAATAATTATTGATGTTTGATAAAATTATAATTGTTGGGATCAAAGACCATTTAACTTAATATAAATTAACTAGCCATGGAAAGAGTCAACATACTCATCTAAAAGAATGTAATATTCTTTGTTAACTGCTTAGAAATTTAGTAATAAAAATATTCAAATTATATATAAATATACATATACACAAAATCATAATAGGCTATTTGAAATGTCTACACAATTTTAAAATGTATTATCAAATTTTTAATGTTTATTTTTATATAATTTTATTTATTTTCACTATATTGTGTGTGTTTTAAAGGTATTGAAGCCTAATACTTGCTTTATCCTCTGCATTGTACAAGAGATATTTATACTGGGTAATTTGCATATACTTTTTCCTCTGATGCCATATAGCTGCTTGTTTAAATTATACATTAATGTTTGCTTGAGCTATTAACTTTTGTGAATGCCATCTTGTTGAAAGTCATTATTATAATAAGTGGATATTATACCATAATTTCCACCCTTGAATAGAGGACATCATTATGAGAATTTTCCAATGGATGATCTAAAGAAAAAGTTTGATTATTTTTATTTGAAGGAAATGCATAGGGATTTGCATTCCCAAGTGAAAGATATCACTGATGTATAAAATTGTGACTTGATATTGCTATATATGGGATCTTATATTGATCTCAAAAGAAAAACAAATTTCAAAAGTAAAGTAAAAAAATGTCTGCATACTAGATTTGTGTTATGATTTACAGACCATTCAAAGACCAATTCCTCTATTTTTCACTGCTAGGAGATAAAGAAGGCAACAAAAATATGCAGATGATCTTAATAACTTGCATTCAAATGGCTAGAAGTTTAAAAAACAGAATCTTACATGATTCTATACATATTAGCAAATGATATTATAACTTCACCTTTAGGTCAAAAGCAACGCTAAAATGATTTGATTTGAAAGTCATAAGATAACATGGTTAATTTTGTGCCATGTTACACAATACAGTCAGGTGTTTAAATTGTCAGATGTTCAGACATTAGTGTTCTGTTAAACAGAAAATTCACGTTTAACTGAACTTATATTTTGAACTTCAGTTTTCTTATACAACCTCAAAAATGTTTAGGTTGAAAAGTTCTATGCATAGTTACTGTGCTTGAAAGTGTCAAAAATTAAGTGTGACACTTGCCATAAATTTGATCTTTGGTTGTAAGCAGATAAATAACATTCTCCACAATCAATATTTTTTAGAACTTAATTTGTGGTACAATAACTTTGCAGAATTTCAATAGGCCATTACAAACATATACTTGTGTGCACACACAAACAGTTTTATGCTCAAATACATAGGGAAATTCTTATTTAAATAAAGTTAAATGAGTCTCTGCTGTAAGAATTCTGAGAGACTTTACTATGAGACCGTAAGTAAACTGTATAAATCCAACATGTGCATGTAATAGGAAAGGTGTGCCAAAATGAATTGACCATAGAAACCATTTTTCATGGGACATCCCACAGGATTATCATTCTCTGGAATTATTGAATCATTATTATAATGAAATCATTGTCACTAAATCCAACTAAGCACTTTGAAATCACCTCTCAGCCTCTCGTTAGCATTCATTATAGTTAGCTACTTCAATCTTGGTGTCTAGGACATTGTGCATTTCTTCACATCTGTATCCTTCCATTCACAGGTGGAAAACAAATCTGAACATGTTTTAAAATAATCCACTAAGAAGCTAGTTCATCCTCTTATCATACTTCAGCTTCATGCTCTGAGGCACACTTCTTTCAGTTTCCTTTGTACAATGAAAGAAAATGAGCTTTTGTTTAAGTCTGGTGTCTGATATAATATGAAGAGAGTAACTTTATTTAGAGGCAGTAGTCCAATTGGGGATGGAAAAAGTCCCACAGAGTTACTCCTGCTCCTTGTGAAACCACATCTTCCCAGCTCTATTAGTCAGGGTTGTCTAGAGAAACAGAACCAACAGATGATACATGTAAATATTATGAGATTTTTACAAGAATTGTCTCACACTACTGTGGGGATGGACAGGCCACAGATTGGGATCTCAGGTGAAGGTCTTTGACGAATTCCCCAGGAGAAGCCCAGTGACTGAAGTAGAGATGGAAATTCTCCATTCTGACCATTGAAATCATTCTTTCTGCTTTTAAAAGCTTCACTGATTGGACGAGAATTCTCTCATTGTTTAGGGCAATTTCCTCATTTGAGTGTAGATGTAATAAGTCATAGATGCAATCAAAGTGCTGATGATTTAAGCTTGCAAAATATCCTCACAGTAACAATCAGGCCAATGCTTGTTTGACCAAATGACACATGAATTTAACCATCACACCAGCATTGACACTACCTGCATCAGGATGGAAAGTGAAGAATCCGAGAATTCTCCAAGAGTGTAATGAAATTGCCACTCCTCTTTCTGATCCCCAACCATCTCTATCCCAGAATTACAAATATCATAAAGATTACACCATAGAAGAAGACCATAATTAGAACTGATGATTACATCCCCATAAGTTACCCACTGAATCCTCATTTAATGTGAGCATTATAGTAAGTTCAACTCACTCAATTCTTTCTTAATCATCTGGATTTTTAAAGACACAGGTATTGAACACTCACTGAAGAGACTCATTCTTCCACAGCGTAAGTATTTCCAGTGTGGTCTTTGAATAAATATAATCTCTTATTTGTTCCATGTCTCTACATGTTTCCTTCACTTGTTCTGATTGAAATATGGCTATTGCCAAAAGACACTGCTTCTCCAGCAGTCCTTTCAAATAGTGTTTCTATCATACCCAATTAACAGTGGTCCTGGTGTTAGGACAAGTTTCCTACCCTCCTCAACACAAGCAATCATATACACAACTACCTGTTTGAAGTGTGCCAGGAGGATACATGCATGTTTTCCCAAATAGTTGCAGATACCTACCAAAGGTATCATTGAAGATTTTATCATTTTGCTTATTATCTTTTCTCCATCAGTACTCATTATTATTGTTCCTAGTGATGTCAACCTGGGTACAGGTTCAATAAACTGAATTTATTTTCAATAGATTATAATCTTAGTTTTATACTCACTTTATCTCCAGTAATTTTATCCTACAATAACTCAAGTCCACCATTTTCAATTATCATTCCCTCCAGATATTGTTTTTAACCATATCTAAACTACCTCCAAAATCTAAATATGAAAACCTTATATATGACCCGTATTTTCATATTAACATATATTCCTTCCATACCCTAAACTCTGCAAATTCATTGACCCCATTATGACCTCCATCAACTTAAAAATTATTGGGAAATAATACACTCTCCACCTCCCTACTTTGGTAGTTACTTCCTTTCTTACCAAGATTAAATTCCTTAGACTGTTACTAAAACCATTGCCTTTCTTCCATCTTCAATTTATTTACCTTTTCCTCCCTCTCTTCTACTAGGCTAGCTAAGCCATAATATTGGCTAAATCCTCTATGTAGCAGCTGAGCAGGTTTGGAGAAAAACTCCCACACATAATTGGGCTAATTTTACTTTAAATATGACCACCAACCTCAGAACACACACAATTCTACTACATTTCCCTATGGAGAATATTTTCCTTCTCTCATCTCTTTGCTGACACTGCTTCCCAATTGGCTCTCAGCAGTATTTAGAATTGTAATTGGTTCTGGGTTACAGAAAAAAAATTAATACAGTGACCCAACTTTCTCATTACCCCACCTCTCTTGATGACCATCCAATTTGACCTGCTAAAACTATTCTTGCCAATGTCACCAATAACCTCCAAAATTGATATATTTAATGGTCAGGTCCCACTTTTTATCTTATTTGATGTCTCAGAAGCATAGGATAAAATTGATCCCTCAGCTCTTATAGCATACATGTGTGTGTGTGTATTTTCCTAGATCACGGACCACTCCACCTCAGTTATTTTTGCTCCATCATACTTCTTTTCCAACCTCCAATATTTAGTACACCTCAACCTTCAACTGAATAATCTTTATCAATTTCGTGACTTTAGATAGCATCAATAAAATGATGCCATGAAAAATTATGATTCAAGTCTCAAACTTTCCCCTGAAACCCAGACTTCCATA
The DNA here is from genome assembly GCA_029593785.1 of Cabassous unicinctus. Lineage (NCBI taxonomy): Eukaryota > Metazoa > Chordata > Mammalia > Cingulata > Chlamyphoridae > Cabassous > Cabassous unicinctus. Next base: position 18,434 of record JAQZBX010011136.1, on the reverse strand, counting down.
TCTAACTGACATCTTGATATTTCTACTTTGATCTTAGTAAAACCTCAAAAATAAAATGCCCCAAACTAAACTTTTGACTCCCCAAACCCACTACTCTCACAGTGTCCCACTTCTAGGTAAATAAGAAAACCACTAGTTGTTCAAGACCAAAACCTTGGACTTATCCTTTACTCTTCTTTTATAGTCCTACCCTGCATTCATCAATTAGAAAATACTTTGGTTCTATCTTCAAAACACACTCCCCCATCAACATTATCCAGACTCATCTTTTGCTTTTATAATTACAATGAAGCCATACTTATCTTCATACTTCTATTCTTATTCTACTCTTTACATCCTTTGCATAGCAGCCAGAAGGATTTTTTAGAAACAGGAACCAGATCATGTTTCTTCCTGGTTCAAAATTCTACCAGGGCTTCCTCCTGAGGCATTTCAAAAACAAATGTACATAGTAAGTGGATATTCAAAGTATGTCTATGTCTGATGGATAGATCAGTTATAGACATAATTTAGCCAATAAGGTTTGCATATTTAAATGATACAAGAGGAGGTCAGTAGAGTCGGGATTCACAGGAAAGAGATCAGAATCATGCTACAAGAGGTATATCAGTAAGCTTCAGAGTCACAGAAATCTTCACCAAGTTGAAATGGAAGATTATAGTGAATGAATTAGAGTCACATCACACTTTCTAGGAGTATAATCGTGTTCTGCCAGGCATGAAGTTGGAGCAATCATGCATATAATCTGGTAGGACACATGTCTGTATTCACTTACCTGGGCCAGAGTCACTGCTTTAATCCTAGACATACAAAATTCATTTTCTAGTGGACATTATATAATCAATCTTCAGGCATACACAAAAGTGTCATTTCACATTTTCAGACATTTTATCTAGATTGTCTAGTCTATCTTTCTTTAAAAGTCTGAGGAATTAAACTTGTTTTTGGTTTCCAAACCTGTCACAACCATGCATTAGGATTCATCTGGTACTTCACATCACACTTAAGTTAGAATCCAGAAGTGCTGTGTGTAGAGATTTTTCACAAGTGCCTATACAACTAAATCTAACCCCTCTCTACCTCTCCAAACATTTGTGTGACCATCCTCCTCTAGCCTTAGTATGCACTAGGTCCTCTGACTTTCATTCTCACCCTCAAACACACAGTTCACTCCTTGGTCTCAGGACCTTCAACAACCTATTTCTTCTTCTTCCCTAATGATCTTTCCCCAGAGCTCCACATGGCTTGCTTCCTTGGTCCACTGAGTTTGGGCTCAATGTCAGTTCCTCTGAAAGGCTTCTTATTATTACATAATCTGAAAGATCACCTTACTTCACTCTATGTTGCACTCCTTTAATTTGACTTCATAGCCTTTTATCAGCCCTTTAGATTTTTTATTTCTTTATTGTTTGTTGTCTTTTGTTGAGTGAATGAAACATTTGTGTGGTTAAGTGTGTGTGCTTGGACTTGTATCGTATATAATGGAAGAACATTTCTTAAGATGTCTGCTTGAAACATTAATTCCCAAATAACTGTAATTATTTAAAATGGTATGTCAGATGCTAAAATTAGTAACAAGTGGTGAATTAAAATTTTACTTCCTTAGAATGACTACTTGCAAATGTAACTTTCAAATGATACATGTTTATTCTTGCTAGCTATTTTTAAATCATGTTTTCTGTAAATAAAAATTAACTCCCTACTCTCTATAAGTTCTGGATTCCAAATTATTATGATTCTAAGTATAATAGAGGAGATTAGTATGAATGAATGAATGCTGAATGAATATTTTTACTCACAAATTGCAAAATGTTGAACAAATTATATTTACCTGAAATGTCAAAATATGAGCAAATATTTAGTAACATATGTTTATTATGTTTTTAGTTTAATTGGGAAAGCTCATAGTTTTTCTGTTGTCTCACTTCCCAGTCTAATGAGTATCACAATTAAGCATCACGCTACTTAAAAAGCAATTTTAATGTATGTAACCAAAGTTGTTTAGCCTGCTAACTTATTCCCATATGTTAGCAATTTTAAATTCATTCATCTAAAATGGAAATCATCATCATATTTAATGAAATCAAAAGCTTATTGGGCTTGAATGGCTGAGAATAAATGAAACCATTTCTAAATACAAAGAGAAAAGACTCTTGAAAAGGAAATGTATGTTTTCTCTTGATGGATGTGTGTGTTTTCAACTGAAGTGCAATTCTTCCTCTATCTCACCTATGGGGAATCAAAAATGAGAACTCAACAGGGAAGAAAAGTGTGATAGTGTAGGTTGTTTGCTCTTGAAAACTTATTAAATTCCCAGAGAAAACAAGATTCAAAATAATTGAAATGCTCATTTCCAATTTGACTTGTTTCTACAAGTGGATGTTACTGTTGACAAAGCAAAATGTGAAATTAACAAATGATATTATGTACTTCCAAAATGTGTTTTACTTATAAATCACTAAGTATTTTATATCAGCAATGCTCTCTCCCTTCTTACACACAAACATCATGCATATATGATGTATATGAAAACACAGTTTTTAGAATTAAAAAAAATGCCTCTATTTTGGTTATAAACCCCCAAAATGATGGAATGTCAGAAAGCATAGCTTTTGAAAACCTTTGCTACAAGAACAAGATTTTGGACTGACTACAAAGCCTGCTCCAGCTAACCTCAATTGATGACTATTACTGTGTATTTGATATTATTACAGATTGCTGGTGTGTTAAACAAAATAAGGATATTTTTCCTTTTTAAAAATTGGTTTCTTCTTCCAGGGTACAACTGTGTGCATCACCTACTGCTTCTCTTCCTAACTGAAAGAGTGACAAGAGTCCAGTGAGATTAATTTTGTCACTAAAGTGAATATTTATGTTAATCTGACTATGAGTTGGGCTTTGTTTAGTGTTTTCTGTATGTTTAAATACCAAAGTCTTCATATTTCACTACTGTCTTTGTTTTTCTCTCCCCTTTCCTACTTTTGGCTTCCATAAGTACTCCTCCACAGCAAGAGTTGTGTCTTTCAGGTCTTATACAATCTGTTTATATTGAATTCCTGTTGGTATAATGATGAGATGTAGGAGATAAGGAAAGTTTTATAACCTCCCAAGTAAATATCAAGCTTTTGACTTTGTGTTTCTGCTCTGATCTGTAAGGAGTTTTATGCCATCATTTCCATTCATTTTAACAAAAGAATAAACCTGAATGAACTGGAACACAAGTCTTCCTAGGGCCATGATAGAATTAAGGTCATAGAGCAACCTGCTTCCCTGAAAACTGGAGAGAGAGAGGCAGATACAGAGAATCATAGCCTGACTGGAACAGAAGCAGCAAGAGCAGAAGCCCTTTACTAGAGCTGGTCCTAGAAGGTACAACTAAACTATATTAGACAAATTGTTGGAGGCTCAATATGAACTAGTTTGTAAGATAAATCCCCAGGGGCCCAGTCTTAGGAAGATCCCACATTTGTGTTAGTTTTGCCACCAGGAGCATCACCAGGTTCTCACTGTGAATGCTGGAAGAAAATCCCCTTATGCTTCTGGTGCAGGTGGTGTGGTGGAAATGAACCATTTTCAGATATGCCGACTGTTCTGTTCTTCCTAAGAAAAGCCTACACACAAGAGAAATTACTTAACTGAGCTTAGTCAATATGAGTTTTAACAAAGCCTAACTTAAACATGAGAAAGGAAGTACCCAACTCCAGGCCCCTCTAGCCTTCCATGTGGGGAAAGGCAAATATACAAATCCAGGCCCTTCTAGCCTTCCTTTCTCAACTAAAAGGGGTGAATGCTGAGAAGCACTTGTGCAGGTTACAGCCCATGGGCATAGGCTTGCTGAAAGACTGAGATTTAACCATATTATAGAATGCTTCCTGTCCCCCTACAATTTACTACACACAATAGGACTCAAGTGGAATACAAGGAATTACATCTGAAATATCTGCAAGACTAATATCTTATTTAAGAGGTTTCTAGGGAAACAGAAACAAAAACCAGGGAGAAGTAAAGCAAAGACACCAGAAGAAATTTTAGACTCTGACACCTATAACCATAGCAAACAGTAAACATACCATAACTCCTAGTCAGATAAACATGAAACCTCACACTAAAAGCCTGTATACCTCGGATCTTTTACACAGTACATTATGTCTGGCTTTCAACCAAAAAAACTTTTAAGGCATTTTAAAAGCAAAAAGTATGGTGTAAAGGAAGAACAAGCATATAAAAAGATTCAGTTGAGACAGATGTTGGAATTATCAGACTGGGATTTTAAATCAATTAATTAATCAGTAACTGATTGATATGCTAAGAAGGCTAAAGGGAAAAGAGGACAACATGCAAAATCACATGGGTAATATAGGCAGAGAGATGGAAACTCTAAAAATGTATCACATGCTAACATAATGTAACATAAATGAAAATTTATTTACTTATTCATATATATTTCTATTCCTATGCCTACACCAAAAAAGAAAGAGATTATCAAAGTGGATAAAAAAAGACCCAATTATTTGTTGTCTAAAAGAAACCCACTTTAAATATAAAGAAAAATTACATTAAAAGTAAATACATGGAGAAAAATACCCCACACATTAACACTACTAAAAAAAAAGCAGCAGTATCTATATTAATTTTAGACAAGGCAAATTTCAGAACAAGGAAAATTAGCAGAAATAAAAAGGGCATTACAAATGACAAAGAACTCAATTATCCAAAAAGACATAAAAAACTTGGATGTGTATGTACCTAACAACAGAGCGTCAAAATAATGGGGGCAAAACCTGATAAAACTGCAAAGAGAAATAGACAAATCCACTATTGTAGTTGGAGACTTCAACCACCCTTTGTCAGTAATTGGCAGATCTAACAGGCAGAAAATCAGTAAAGATATAGTTGAACTGAAAGGCACAATCAATCAGCTGGATCTAATTGACATTTATAGAATACTTTATCAAACAGCAGTAAAATACACATTATTCTCCAGCACAAATGAAACGTTAATCAAAATAGATAAAACATTGGGTCATAAAACACACCTTAACAAATTTACGAGAATAGAAACCATGCAAAGTACATTCTGAGTTCACAATGGAAATACACCTGAAATCAGTAACAGAAATGCAGTAGAAAATCCCCAAGTTTTTAGAGATCAGAAAACATACTTTCAAATAATATCTCAGTCAAAGATGACTCAAGAGAAATTTAAAAATATTTGCACTAAATGAAAATGAAAATACAAATTATTAAAATTTGGTGGAGGCAACAAAAGTAGCATTAGAGGGAAACTTAAAGCTTTGAATATATACCATAGAAAAGACAATGAGCTAAAAGCAATCTTTTAAGCTTTCACTTAAGGATCCTAGAAAACTGAAGAATAGATTAAATCTAAATTAAGCAGAAGAAGAGAAATAATACAAATTAGTACAAAAATAAATATAAATATAAACATAAAGCATTAGTGAAAATCAATCAAATGATTGGTTTTTTGAAATGACCAACAAAATTGATAAAACTCTAAATAGGATAAACAAGAAGTAAAGAGAGAAGACAAGCAATACAATATCAAATATGAAAGAGAGGCCTTCAGTACTGATGGCATGGACTTTAAAAGGGTAATACAGGAATATTATGAACAATTCTGTGACCATAAATTTGATAACTTAGATGAAATGGGCCATTACCTTGACAGATGCAATCTACAAAAACTCCCACAAAGAGAAATAGATAATCTGAGTAAGCCTATGTATATGGAAGAAATTGAATCAGTAATTAACAATATTCCAAAATAAAAAGCACCTAGCCAGGATGGTTTCACTGGTGAAATCTACCAAATATTTAAACAAAAATTTATACCAATTCTCCACCAGAAAAAAATTTCTTAATACATTTTATGAAGGCAGCAATACCCTAATACTAAAACAAAACAAAGACATTACAAGAAAAATGTGGTGGATTGAATTGTGTACCCTGGTGTGAACATATTCTTGACCTTGGTCTGCATTCTAGTGGGTATGGGCCCACCGCAAATAAGAGCTCTTCCAGGTGTAACTTTAATCAAGGTGAACTGAATCAGGTTAGGCTGTAATCTGGGTTATTAAAGTCCTTTATAAGCAAAATGAAATTTAGACAGAGAGAGAAAGCCACGGGAAGCAGCCAGAAGCTGGAAGTGAACAGAAAAAGGGAAAAAAGGAGAAGATGCTAACATGTGCATTGCCATATGATGGAAAAGCCAGTCCCAGAATCCCCAGTATTTGGGGAAAAAGCATAGCCTTGCTGATGCCACAATTTGGGTATTTCTGACCCTCAATACTGTGAGGTCATAAATTTCCACTGTTTAAGCCAACCCATTTTGTGATACTTGGTTTAGCACCTAGGAAACTAAAACAAAAGGAAAATTAGAGACCAATATCTTTCATGAACATAGATGTAAGAATATTCAACAAAATATTAGCAAATCAATCCAAATGTATAAAATATCATTATATACCATTACCAAGAAGGGTTTAAACCAGCTTTGCAAAGCTGGTTTGACATTCAAAAATCAAGTAATGAAATCGATCACATCAACAGGTGTATTAGTCAGCCAAAGGGGTGCTAATGTGAAATACCAAAAATGAGTTGGTCTTTATAAATGGTATTTATTTGGGGTAGAAGCTCACAGTTACCAGGCCATAAAGCGTAAGTTTTTTCTCTCACCAAAGTCCATTGCCACGTGTTGGAGCAAGACAGCTGCTGACGTTTGCCAGGGTTCAGGCTTCTTGGGTTCCTCTCTTCCCAGGGCTGCGTTTCTCTCCGGGTTTAGCTCTTCTGGTTCCTCCACAAGGTCAGCTGTAGACTATCAGGCAAATGGCTTACTTCTCTTCTCCTGGGGCCTTTTCTCCAATATCAGAACTGCTTCTCAAAAACTGCTTCAACTCTGTTCTTTGCCTTGCCTTTTACATTCGATTCCCCACCCACCAAGGGGTGGGGCTCAATGCCCTACTGACGTGGCCCAGTCAATGCCCTAATCATAACTTAATCATGCCCACATTAACAGATCAGTTTAAAAGCATGATCCAATTATATTTTTGGAATTCATAATTACATCAAACTGCCCAACGGCCACAACAGGCTAAAGAAGAATAATTATATGATCATATAAAGAGATGCAAAAAAAAAAAAGGCTTTTGACAAAACCTAACACCTATTTATGATAAAAACTATCAGTAAGCTAGAAATAGAGGGGAACATCCTCAACTTGATAAAGAACATCTCCAAAAAAACTACAGCTAACATCATAATTAATGGTGAGAAATGATATGCTTTTTTCTTAACGTTAGGAACAAGACATTGTGGTCCCTTCTTACCACTCCTATTCAACATCATACTGAAAGTCCTAATTAATGCATTATGACAATAAAATATAATAAAAATATTCAGACTGGGAAGAAATAAAATTGTTTTGTACATAGATTCTATGGTTCTCTATGTAGAAAATTCTAAAGAATCAACATAAAAACTCTGAGGACAAAAAGAAATCATGGCAAGTTTGCAGGATACATGGTCAATATACAAAAGTCAATTGTTTTCCTACATACCAGTAATGAACAATTGGAATTTCAAATTAAAAACACATTAAAAATTTACATAAGCACTAAAAAAAGGGACACAGTTATAATTTTCACAAAATATGTACAATGTGTATATGAGGAAAATTATAAGACTCTGATGAATAAAATCAAAGCTCTAAATAAATGGAGAGAAAATATTTGTTCATGGTTAGGAGACTATCATTAAGATGTCAATTCTTTCCAACTTGATTGATAGATTCACAGAAATTCTGGCCAAAGTCCCAGCTAGTTATTTTGCAGACATTGATAAATACATGCTAAAGTTTATATGGAAAGACAAATTACTAGCCAATACAATTCTGAAGAAGAACAAAGTCAGAGATGTGAAATTACCCAAATTCAAGACTTACTATAAACACTGTCTTTCTCAAGACAGTGTGGTATTGGCAAAAAAAAATGGACAAATAGATTAATGGAAAAGCACAGAGATGCAGAAAATGACCCACACGAATATCATTGACTGAACAAAGGAAATTCAATGGAAAAAATTATAGTCTTAACAATACATGGATCTGAAACAAGGGAACATCTACATGCAAAAAAGTTAATCTGTACACAGACCTTACACTGATCACAAAAATTAATTAAAAATGGACCACATACCTTAATGTAAAATGCAAAATTATAAAATGTTTAGAAGGTAACATAAGAGACAATCTAGATGACCTTGGGTTTGGCCATCACTCCTTAGATATAACACTAAGATCACGATTCATGAAAGAAAAAACTGATGTTAGACATCATTAAAATTAAAAACTTCTGCTCTGAGAATTCCTGTTAAAAAAATGAAAAAACAAGCCACAGACTGGAATAAAAATATTCGCAAAACATATTTAATAAAGGACATGTATCAAAAATATGCAAAGAACCCTTAAAACTCAACAATAAGAAACAAAAAGAAACCAATTACAAAATGGGCCAAAGAGCTGAATTGACACCTCTCCAAAGAATATACAGAGATGGCAATAAGCATATGAAAAGATGCTCAACATCATATGTCATTTAAGGAATTGCAAGTTAAAAAAAATAAGATACCACTACTAACCTATTAGAATGGTTAAAATCCAAGACACTGACAACACAAAATTCTGGTGGGGAAGAACTCTCAATTATGGCTAGAGAATACAAAATGGTGTAGCCACTTTGGATTCAGTTTGAAAGACAGTTTGGCAGTTTCTTACAAGCTAAAATAGACTTATTATATGATCCAGCAACCACACTCCTAGGCATTTACCCAAGTAGATGAAAATATATGTCCACATAAAACCTGCACACAAATATTTATAACAGCTTCTCTCATAATTACCCCAAATTCAAAGCAATCAATATGTCCTTCAATAGTTGAATGGATAAACAATCTGTAACACATCCATTCAAAAAATTTTTATTCAGCAATAAGATGAAATGAAACCACAAAAATGTGAGAAGAAATCTTAAATGCATGTTGCTAAGTGAAAGAAACCAGTCTGAAAAAGTAATACCCTATATTATTCCAATTGTATGATATTCTGGAAAAGGTAAAACTGCAGACAATAAAATGCCTAGTGGTTGCCAGGGTTTCAGGTGATAAGGGGAGAGATGAATAGGTGGAGCATAGGGTATTTTTAAGGTGCTGCAAACACTCTACATGATGCCATATGTTATTGTATGATAACATATGATACTGTAATGTTGGGTATATGGCACTAGGCATTCAAAACCCATACAACTGTGCAACAAATACAGTGAATCCTAATGGAAACTATCAATTTTGGTTCATCAATTGGGACAATATTGGTTCATCAATTGTGCAAGTTGTTAGTAATATGGGAAACTGTGTGCAGGGAGAGGGTGTGAGGATGAGGGTGCGGCAAGAGGGGATTTAGGGCTACCCTTTGAAATTTTCTGTAAACCTAAAACTGCTCTGAGATTCAGTGGACCTTTCAACCTTTAATATGATCATAAACCAAAATCTTAGAGAGGATTTTCAAGATAAAAAAAAAAAGGAAACATTGATTAAGTAACTCTTCCTCTTTCCTCTCCTTTCCTTTTATCCTATAATGCAGTTGTTATAAATAGCAATGTTTTGTTTTTAAATCAGTCTATTTTCCTTCCCCCATGTCAGTGAATTTCATTCATGCTTGACAATTTCTAGTCATTAATTATTTATCTGTAATGTCTACCCTGTTTGCTCTATTCTTCTAGAACCACAAATGAATATATTTTAGAACCCATTATTCTATACTGTATGTCCCTTAATTTCTTTCATATTTTTTCCAAATGTTTGTCTGTTAATTATGCACTGTTTTAAAATTCAGTCGTTTTATATTTAATTTCTAGAAAACAAAATTGTTTCTCTTTCAAATCTGCCTTATTTTTAAACATTTTTTTCAATTTTATTGATACATATTAATAAAGCATAAATCCATCCAAAGAGTACAATCAATGGTATTTGGTAAAATCACATTTGTGCATTCATCACCCCAGTTACTCCCAGAGCACTTTCTATTCCAATAATAAAAATAAACAAAAAATAAACAAACAAAACTCATCACCTCTCAATCTCTCTATGCCTTGCCTGGCATGCATAGCTGCTATTCTTTTTCTTTCTCTCTAGTATATTTGTATTTATATTTTGTAAAAACAGTCTTATATATGTAATATCACCCATGTTCATGTTTTACATGGTACAGTTTTTAGCTTTCCTTCTAGTAATATACATGACCTTGGACTTTCTTTTTCAACCACTGCAATACCCATACAATAGCACTGCTAGTTACAATCACCATGATATGCTTTAACCATTTCTATTCATTTCCAAATATTTACAAACAACCTTTTAAACAATTCTGCACAGATTAACCATCAGCTTTCCATTCTCTACCCTCCTTCTATTTTCTGGTGACCTAGAGTCTAAGTATTAACTCCATGGACTTACACAGTATGTTTAGTTCATAATAGTACAATCATACAGCATTTGTCCTTTTCTGTCTGGCTTGTTTCACTCAATATAATTTACTCGAGGTTCATCCATGTTGTCATATGCTTCAAGACTTCATTTCTTCTTACAGCTGCATAATATCCCATCATGTGTATACACCACAATTTGTTTATCCATTTACCAGTTGTTGGACACCTGGGTTGTTTCCAACTTTTGGCAATAGTGAATAATGCCACTATGAACATCAGTGTGCAGATGTCTGTTTGTATCTCTGCTCTCAGTTCTTCTGGGTATATACCTAGTAATGGTATTGCTGGGTCTCATGGCAAGTCAATATTCAACTTCCTTAAGAACTGCCAACCAGTCCTCCACAGTGGCTATACCATTCTACATTCCCAACAAAAGTGAATAAGTGTTCTTATCTCTCTATATCTTCTCCAACATTTACAGTTTTCTGACTTTTTAATATCAGCCAGTATAATAGATGTGAAATGATATCTCATTGTAGTTTTGATTTGCATTTCCCTAATCACTAGTGATGTTCAACATTTTTTCACGTGTTTATTTGCCATTTGTTTTCTTCTTTGGACAGTTGTCTTTACAACTCTTTTGCCCATTTTTTAATTGGGTACTTTGTCTTTTTATTGTTGAGTTGTATGATCTCTTTGTCTGTCATAGATATTAAAGCCTTATCAGATATGTGATTGCCAAATATTATCTCCCATTGTGTTGGCTCCTTTTCACCCTTCTGACAAAATTCTTTGAGGTGCAAAAGTGCTCCGTTTTGAGGAGATCCCATTTATCTATTTTTACTTTTGTTGCTCATGCCTTGGGTGTGAGGTTCTACCTTATTTTTGATAGCTGTTTTTCATAGCTTGTATAGTTAATGTCATTTTTTCAATATATTTATGATATTTATTTTATATATCGTATCTGATTATTTCATCTGATCATTCTGGTTTCTGAATTTCTCTGTGGAATACACACACACACACACACACATATTTTCTTCTAGCTCTCACTCATACTAGCTTGGGTCTCCATCTTTATTTTTGTAGTATTTTAAAATGTGTTTAATATTTTAATATTGGGCTGTGACTGACTTTCATAATTGGGATTCTTTAGGGGCCTATATTTATGGTACCTTCTTTCTAAGGGAATCATGTTTGCTTCTGCCAAGCCTCTCAAGCCTTAACACTGGATCACTTTAAGTTGTTATTTTAATTTTGGGATTTCTCAGAACATATGGATCATATAAATTTAAACCCCAAACTTATGTTCAGGTAGGGTTGTAGTTATAAATTCTCAAAATCTTTTTAAATTTCTCCATTCTGTATTAAGCAAAGCTACAAGTTACCTTGTTGTTTTCTTTTACCATCTAGTTATTTTTCTTGTCTTAGCTCTGTATTTTTAAAAGTATATCCCTCAGAAATTCAAACTTTATGTGGAGACCTCAGTTTGAATGTCCCTGCTTACCCAGAATAAAAGGCTAAGTACCTGTTTGTTTTAATGTTAATGGAAAAAAAAACAAAAAACTCAAAACTAGAGAGTTATGCTATTTGAAAATACCCTCAAGGCAGCTTATTTTTCTGTTTTTCTTCATTTTGTTCCCTGAAAAACAGAAAAACTGTTTTTCAGTTTTTCTTCATTTTGTTCCCTGAAAATTTCTCATTTACCAGGCTCAGCCATCTATTTAATGTATGTATGTTTACTCTATCCAATCTATCCAATCTAGCACGTCCATGTGTTCTGTAGGATAAGGTTTTCTACAGACCAAATAATCTATCATATTGCTACCAGAAGCAAAGGTCTTTTAAATAATTATATATTTTTCCATTTTTCTTAGCAATTTTTTTTAAGGAGGTCATATCTTGTCTGGTCTTTTTTCATAACTTGCTCCTTAGTTACAATTTAGTCTGTATATTCTTTATAGGTTTTTAATATCTTTATTTTACATTTTGCATTAAAAAGTCCTATTACTAAAATATTTCACAGGAAATCTAATTCTTTTGTTAGTTGTTTTGACTAACATATCTTCACTGCAGCTTCCTCACATGTGTTTCTTCACACATTTTCTACTTTTGAAGTGTCAGGTAGCAGTCATCTGAACTCTTTCTATACAAATGTTCCTCAAGAAAGGGACACTTCTTCATCAGACTCCTAAGGATGCTTACTATCCCGAGCATCCTTTATAGTAATTTTTCTTGTATTGCTTGATCTATGCAGGTAGCATATTTCCAACCCCAAAACTATAGACACTAGGCCTCTGGATGCAAACAGAGGTTTTCTTGTTGTTATTTAGTTGGTTTTCTTTAGCCAGAGCCTAGACTGAGGCAGACAAATATCATTGTTTTGTCTCTTTGCCATTTAGTGGATTTTCTCCAGTTCAGCATCTCATTGAGAGTGCAGTCCTGGTGCATGATCAAAGCCTGGATTTCTATACTTTTATGACCATTTGACCTCTAGCCTCCTGTGCTGTGATTGACAAATAACCCAGAGCAGCCACTCTGGTTTTCTGCTCCTTTAATATTTTTTGAATGATTTACCTTACATCTTATGAGATAAATTGTTCATTTAATGGAAGGTTCATTTTATCTTATTCAGTATTTCTAGATATTGCATATTAGAAAGTTTTAAGGATTTCTATGCTACCATATGACCAGGAACAGAAGTTCTATTACTTTTATGTCAATATTTCTGTATAGTTACATATATGTCACTCATAAAGTACATATCTGGATTTTATTTAAAATTGTAATTATATTTTCCCAATCTGAAAATTTCAGCCTCTGAAAAGAGTGCATAATCTGTTTAAATGTATTTTGATTGATTTGAACAGTTGCATATTTAAGGTTATTTGTACCACTACCAAATATATAAACTAGGAATAATCTCTTTTAAGCTGTTTGAACTTTCTGTCCACTAAAGTGGTTAAAAGATAGCTAACTTTAGGCTTTTTGAATTGAGCAAAAATAATTTCAAAGAACACCCTTAAAAACAAAGTAATAACCACCTAAAATATTTTCATTATAACAAAAGTCATAGGCTTAACATGTTTTACACTAAAATTCAGAGTGTTTATTAAAAAAGAGAGAGCGCGGTTCTTTAGTTCTTTTACTGAAATAAAAGCCCTCACCTACATCAACTTTGTTAGCGTTAGGAAGCAAAACAATAAAAAGGGTGCACTTTCTAATTAAAGCTAGTTAAGTCTCTGGTTTAGAAAAAGTAACCTTGAGAGATTTGTTAGGTCAGTTGTGAATGGTGTGTTCTGTGAAATCTTGATGGGAACGGAGGACACAGAAGACCTCCGATATTGTCTATGATGAAATCTTTTATGCTATCTGGTCGTACCTCAACTCTACTTCTAAGGCCTATGTCATTTATGATCATGATCTCTTTTTTCAGTGTGAGCTATGCACTATGTTAGCAATCTTCCCCAGATGTCAGGTTCATATTTACTTCTGCTATTGTAAAAAATTCCTTAAGCATCAAACTCATTATCCTTCTAGCTTAGTTAATCTACTCTGTAAGTGTCATTACAGAGTCAACCTGTCTCATATCTGACATACTGGTTTCCAGCTTAACTATTTTGTGTGTCCACCACTGGGAGCATGCCAAAACTTCTAGTTCCTTACCATGCTTATAAAGTAAGTAAAGAACACATCCAGGTAGCTCTTAAACCTGTCACATTACTAATCCTATTGTCCTGTGACTTCCCCATCTGAGAGCAAATGGGAAGTGAGGCAAATACTGCTGGTTTTATACACTTATCTTTAAATATGTAAGGATAATTTCTATGTATGTCTCCTCTGACATTTGATCCTTTAAGGTGCCAAGGAAGGGGAATAAGGAGAAGGGAATGCTTAAGAATTTAATATACATATTTCTAATCTCTTGTACTCCTCTTTCTCCCTCCCTCCCTCCCTTCCTTCCTTCCTTCCTTTCTATCTTTCCTTCCTTCCTTTCCATTTCCCTCTCAACTAGAAAGGAACCAACCCTTTCTGTTATTTTTTGAGGGGAGTATACACAGTGTCTTAATCAGCTAAAGGGGTGTTAATGCAAAGTACCAAAAATCTGTTGGCATTTATAAAAGGTATTCATTTGGGGTAGAAGTGTATAGTCACAAGGCCATAAAGCATAAGTTACTTCCCTCACCAAAGTCTGTTGCCACGTGTTGGAGTAAGTTGGCTGCCATTCTCTGCAAGGGTTCAGGCTTCCTCTTCCTCCTAAGGCTCCATGGCACCAGCTCCTTCCAATATCAGCTGTAGGCTGGGATAAGTCTTGTCTCTCTCCTGGGGCTCATTTCTTTCCAGACTCAGCTGCTCTGTTCTCTCTACAAGGTCAGCTGGAGACTATCAGGCTCTCTCTCTTTTCAAGGCCTCTGCCATGTCTATGGAGCCATCTTTATTCCTCTGTGTTCTTCTCCTGTGTGCTTATTTCCCAAGGCTCCAGAATAAAAACTCTGACACTCTCCTCTGCCATGTAGTTTCCTACTGACATGGCCCAATCAAAGCCTTAATCATAATTTAATCAAGTAAAAGTAGAACCTTTGAAGTTAATACAATCTATATATGCCCAGAAGAACAGCCCACTTTACAAACGTAATCCAATATCTATTTTTGGAATTCATAAACGATATCAAATGGTTACACCCAGCATCACATCTTCTTTCTTCCTGAATTTTTGATTTTTTTTTTTCTATGTGGAACTTTCTCTGTTCTTCCCTGAGCTAACAAGCCTTGTGGCATATCCAAAATTGTGGAAGGGATAAAAAGGATCTTTTTGTTTGTTTTTGGTGAAGGATTTATTTTTCTGTATACTCAATACAGTACATAATGTCTCAGAAAATAGGTCTTGGTAAGCCTCTCACCAACCTTATATCAAGACTGGAATGGGTATTTGATAATTGCACAATGATCTTAAACAACAAGACTGTGAATCTAAATTATTTTCTCCTCAAAGTGGTTTTTGTACTTAAAAATTTATCCATTCTAAATTATCTACCTAATTAATAACCTTGGGCAAAGCATTTACTGACTTATCATATTCTTAGCAAGAAAACAGGAAAAATAACAAATGTCTGTGTTTCTTAAAAAATTGAAACAATATATGTATAGCAGCAAATGGTATATGTTATACATGCCATTGATGTGTGATAAATGATGAATGGGTGATATTGTTGTATTAAATGCAAATAATTCTAGACTGCTTATGGCTTATCCAGAGCTAGCTGAAAATGAAATGCTCACAAACAATTCTAATAGGATAAAACATGATTTTGTTTTTTGAAGTATATAAAATTTGTTGTTTGTTCATACTCAGAAATTACAAATAAATTTTCCCAAAGAGCGGTTTTTTCAATAAACTCTTTTAGGAACTTTAATGTGATATCTCTAAAAATTTACATGAGTGGCTTTTTCTGAAAAATTTATTTCTCTTATCATTTTCAATATAATCAGAATTGCTGTATTGAAATGATTAATTTTACATTTGATAAATAAAGACATCAAAATAATATAAGATATTTTATATATCATGTCTTATATATATTAATGAAAGATATTAATCTTTCATTCATAGGGACAAGGATCATCTAATTCTTACTATATGGATCAAATATATTTCTGAAAAGATGACTGTAAATCGTAATTCCCTTTTGACTTTTTTACTAACTTAATAAATATTGTTATTAAATTTATTTTATATTTTGAAAAATGTCTTTAATGAATTGTGAAATTTAGAAATAATTATCTGTGTATTTTTGGTTGCCACCATATAATGGCTTCATAGATTACAAATTAAATATAGCAATTATGAAGATCCCAAATCTCATGTTCTCAATCATTACATTGTTATAAATATCTACTAATAACGAAAATTAACGTTCATTATTTTGTATAATGTATCCCAAATCCCATTAATTAGGTTTGTGGTATTTTATATCTTTCAAATGAAATAAGGAAATTGAGAATTAAGTAACTTGTTAAATAGGCCTTTGAACATAATAAGTCAGACTAAATTATCTCTTGTTATGTTATACTCCCATCCTGCATATCTTCATTTAAAGTTATATATAATTTATATCAAGATATAACAATTAAAATAATCCCTAACATTTCAATAAAGAAAAACAAAAACGAAATGTTATACTAACCTAACAATAATTGTTATATTATTATGCTTATTCTCTGTATATGACATCTCACCAAAGGATATATTGAAAATATGGATTGGATAGGGTTAAAAATGAACATTCTGTACTTAACACAAGGGCAATCAAGATGCTTTTCAAAAAAAAAAAAAGGCACATTATCAAATGCCATATATATAAAGAATATATTTATTTTCATTGATAATATTTCTGACATAAACCTTTACAAAAGCAGTAATACATCAATAAGAATCTTAGAATAATGCAAACACAGGAAAATATATTAATTGCCTATTTGTTTTTTAAAATGTACACTTTCAGGTTTTATTCAAATAACTGAAGTAAGAATATTTAAAAAATAATTATTTTCTTGTGGTTTAATACATTTGCAAATCAGGTTTCTATCATCATTTTAATTTCTATTGTTTCTCTAAATGGAAAGTACTTCTTACAGAGCTAGTAGAAACCAAATTCTTCTGCATAATCAGAGGAACAAAACCTTTTGGTATGCATAGACCACTTTCAACTTAGCACAAAATATGAATGCTGTTAAGCATCAGATGTTCAATAGTAATTGAGGAAGGAAAGAAAGAAAAGAGGGAAGGAAGGAAATTTCCTTTGAAACAGAGTCACACTCAAGCATATCTAAAAGGAACTTTAGAAAAAAAAATCATGGTTCGTTTTAAATCTGAGCATTTTCACCAAATAATTTTACTCTCTCCATTGGGATTCCACAGAGCTCCCAGCATTTTAACAGTGGGAAACAAATGTCTCTTTTTGCCATCTGTTCAATCCATATAACTACTTTAAATTTGAATCTCAGTCCTTCTTGCATGTTTTCTTTTTTCTTTCAGTTTCATGTTCAATGTATTGCTTTGACATATCAATAAAAAGTTCAACATAAAGCCCTGGGAGTTCAATCATTTGGTCTCTAAGAGTTACTAATCCTCCACTTCCATGGAGTTAGAGAAGGAAATGTTATTTGGAGATCTGAGAAAGCTTCTCAGTGAATTTATTCAACAATCTCCCTTTACCAATCATCTGACTTTATTAAAAGTTAAGGAAAAAATAGATAAATCCTCTCTCTGCCTCAAAATATTCCATTTCCTAAGCAGGTGATGCTTAAAGACACAAAACATCATTCAATGAAACTGACGTGCAAAGGTATGCAATGGAAAGTGGGTTCATAAAACTCTTTAAATTAACCATGCTTGTATAACCTTTTAGGCCTTTACCTTCAAAGGATAAAGGTTTAGTGATTTATTTAGTTACTTAGTTGGTTATTGCTATTCTCATTTTGTTCTGTCCAATAATATAGTCACTAGCCACATGTGGGCATTTATTTTTATTTATTTATTTATTTTTTTAAAGATACTTAGATTACACAAATGTTACACAAAACATATAGGGATCCCATATGCCCCATTTCCCATAACCCCCTCACCCTCCTACATAAACAACATCCTTCATCAGTGTGGCACATTCATTGCAATTGATAAACGCATCCTGAGGCATCACCACTGAGCATGGACCACAGTTCACATTGTAGTTTACACTCTCTTCCACACAATTCTGCAGGTTATGAGAAGATATATAATGACCTATATCTGTAGTTCCAATGTCATTCAGGACGATTCCAAAGTCCCAAAAAAGCTCCCGTATTACAACTGTTTTTCCCTCTCCCTGCCCCCAGACCCTCCAGTGGCCATTGCCTGCACATCAATGTTGTAGTTTCTTCCATTGCTAGAATCAC